>VZTV01111600.1:0-10002 GCA_013400875.1 Anhinga rufa
AGGCGGCGGCGGTGCCAGGCTGAGCGATGCGCCCCGGGGCGGCGCTGGAGCGGCGCTGGCCCGCGGCTCCCTGTGCCCAGCGCGGTGCCCGGCGGAAGCGTGACGGGTTGGAGGGAACAAAAGAAACCTCCCGCTGTCGGTAGGCAGCCCTGGGTGTGTGTACCCACCGGCCGGCGTCTGAGGGCAGCGGCGAGCGGCGCTCCGAAACACCGGCCTTTAGGGTGTCCTCGGGCCCCAGCTGCCCGTATTGCTCACGGTGGAGGAAATACTGTTGGGCTGCGGGGGAACCTGAGAGCGGTTATCACTAAAACGACTAAATAGGATGCGTTACGTGGGCAGACATTTTACACAATTTCACCTGTTGTAGTACTGTGATGTTGGGAACGTAGTAGGAAAAAAATCGTCCCTTTGTCCTTTGAGAGATTAGTTTGCGGGGCACTATCAGGGCAACACACGGTTGCTGTACCTGTACGTTACAAGATTAAGCACTCGCTTTTCACTATTGACTTTCAGTTAGGTCTTCAGTTCAGGCTGAAATGCGTTTATCCCTATGCAGCTCATTCAGCTGCATCGATCCGAGTGAACTCTGCTGCTGCCCACAGTAGGCCAGCACCCCAGGCCGCCACATTTCATCGGGTGCGTTGTTGAAGACTCTGTTAAGGTTGGTTTGCCTGCTAGTTAACACAGCTCTCAACTTCCCTCTTCTGTAGCAACAGACGAGATTTTAAACATAGGGCTGTAATGAGGTGTAAGGTTTATAACTGCTGAACGGAGCAAAATCTGTCTTCAGTAGGGCATGTCACAGAATATCGATCAGTTTTTTAATATCAGTTTTGTTTTCTTATCCCCTCTTGGTGAATTTATTTCTTATTAGCTTTGTATTGCACTACAATAAGACTTTTCTGATTTTTGCTTAATCCGTAGTCCAAATATTAGCCTTTTTTTTAGCCTCACGGTACGAAAGATAAAGGAAAGCAATAAAGGAGCAGTGGAGTAACTTGCATTGATAGAGCTCTAGAAAGCGTTTTGAATACTCTAACTTAGCAGCGAAGGCCATCATTTTTCCTTTTACCCACACTTCCCTCCCCTGGGCTGGCGGTGACCGTACATATCTGGCTTCTTTAAAGCTCATTTGGATAATGACTTTTCCAATCACTGTGATTCAGTCAGACTTCTCTTTACAAAATGGGAGTGGAGGAAAGGTAGATACCGTTTCATTGTTGTTCATATCTTTACATGGTAAGTGATTCTTGTTGTTTAAANGTTGTTAGTCCAACCCTGTGCATGTGTATATATGCATATGTTACAGGTGTGTGTATAATAAAGTGTATGGCCCTAAGTTTTTTTTTTTTACAGCATGTACTCCAAACCTTATAAAAATACAGCTTTATCGATGTTTTATGAGCATTTCTATGATATTATAGTTAGAATACCTTTAAGTGAATTAATTTACACTTGTAATGGACTGGTCAGGAGAGTTGAGTGAAATAATTGTGGTAGCTCCCTAAATGTAAAAGGGAGGGTAAGGCAAAGATCTTAAAGGCAATTACTAATACAGTGGAACAAGCTCGGTCCCCCTCCTTAAATGTCTGAGAAATGAAGAGGTGGTGTTTTGTGGGTACTTGTGTGTGTGGTTTGTTTGTTTGTTTGTTGTTGCTTTTGGGTTTGGTTTGTTTTGTTCTGGGTTTGGTTTTGTTGTTTTTTAAGACTACTTGGAATTGCATATGGTTAGAGAAGTCCTCAGTCTCATTTGAAAGAGCTTTGCATGCCCAGACATCAGACTGTCCTCCCGAAACTAGAGGTCCAGAAAATAAAGTAAGAAGAAGGTGTGGTAGCTACTTGGGGAAAAACTGCATTGAAATGTACTGCTTATCAAATTTAGAAAATGCAAGAGTGCAAGTCTGATTCTGGAGAGCAGTGTTTAACTGCCGTCATCACAAAACAACTGATGATGTGTAGCTCCTTGTGGCAGTCGAGACACACCTTCCAACTTCTGCAGTAGGTGAAGGAAGATCCTTTTTTCTGCTATGCAGCCTTTGCTCATCTTCAGAGCACAGACAGTTCAGTGCATTAAATGAGGTAGGAGTCCTATATAATAATACCGCTATGAAACTAAGCAGTTGAAGCCTTCATTGTAGTGCTTGTAAGTGCCAGGTTATAAACAAGCACTTTCATCATCAATGTTTTTTCATCCTAATATTTTTCAAGGTATTGTTAAAGCTTTTCTGTTGGGAAAGGAGAAGAGAGGATACGTTGCTTTTGTTTATGTGAAAACATACTGGTCACCTCTGCTGTCGCCATAGTTAGGAGTTTGGATCCAGAGATCCAGACACAGTTTGGATCGTGCCCTTTGAACCAGTTAGATTACTAATACTGGCAGACAACTATTGTCAGCATGGTTTTGCATTAGTGGTTGAGAAAGGTGCTTTGCTGTGAAATACCGCAGCTAGTTTGTACACAGCAAAGGAACGTTACACCAAGAAGTAATGTAATCAGAAAAATGGAATCTGTGTGAGAGTCTGATTGTTCTGTACCAGTTGCAATCCCTCTTCCTGTTTTTCTCCTTTCTTAATTCTCGTTTTTTCCCTTTCCAAATTCTCCTCTGTCCCCTGCCCTCAAGTTATGCCCGGCTTCCCTTTGTAAACCCCTACCTTTTTATCTTTTTTCCCCCCTCTCTCTACTTCTCTTTACGTATTTCAGACATGCCACTTCCTCTTTCTCCCTCTCTCTTATCGAAGCATCAACAGAGGGAGCACTCTGAGCACATTTCCTGCGTGTGGGGCCACACTGCCCTCCAGCAAGGGAGAGCTGCGCCTGCATCAAAACTTCTGCTTGGCCCTGTGGTGTGGGTCACTCCAGTGTGAGTGAAACAATGAGCGGTCACTCAGTGGAGAATGCTCACTGCAACGGGAGGCCTGGGGGGGTTAGCTGGTAAACTCTAGCAACTCTACACTCTTGTGTAAAACAAAGCATTGAGGAGCCTTGAGCTTAGCAGAATTTGTGTAAATCACACAGGGAAGGTGGTGGGTGTGTTTGTGGGTCTTGACTGCTCTTTGACAAGTTTTAAGTCCTGTCTCCAAAATGGTGGGGATTTTGGAGCCTTTCAGCACAAAAGCTGTAAGATGTTTTTAAATAGGAATAGCATGTGTCATTCTTGTCATCCCTGAAAACAGTTGAACAGTTTCAGCTGAATGAGGAAATAAGAAAGATGATTAGCATGTTTTTTTCACTTTGATTTTTTTTTTATAAGGTTTTAAGCAGCTGTAAAGTGACTTTATAGGAAATGTTGCATAAGAATCCTCCTGAACCTGTAACAAGTCTTTATTCGCTTCCTTATATGGGGCGTTACTCCTTTTAATTCTTTGTTGTCAGTGGTAGGTTTGTTTCTTGCAACAAGGCAGTTGCATTGGAGCTGTTCAAGATCAGATTTCCAGTTGTTTGGTGACAATATTTATGCAGCCTATGAATGTCTTCACTTTCCGAGTTCAAGTGGAGTTTTCGTAAACTATGATAAAATATTTTCAGTAACCTATTTAAAATTTCATACAAAAATAGCTGGCACAAAGCTTTTTTTCTAGAAATCAAGAGATAATGACATTACTGTCATAAAAGGTTGTCAGAGCTGCTTTCTAAATGGGCCAAGATAGGGACCTGAAATCAAGAAATATGAAATATATAAATATATCTGTATATGTGAAAGATTAAGGAAATAATTTCTGATTGCGCAGTATGTTGGTATCTCTTCTGCTTGCCCCTTTCAAGTATCTCTTCTTTTCTCAGTGTCCATTATAGTTGGCTTTTTCTATTAACTGTTGCTTTTAGATCAGAAAGTGTGATAAAGAGGAGAATACTTAAAATAGATGGTTTCTTAAACCAGCAGAATTCTTGCTCTTTTTTTTGTGCTAATCAAAGGTGCATACGTAGAAAATTATGCTAGACCCCCTAGAAAAGGTATTTTTTTTCTGCCCAGATTTAAGGAATTGTATGTAATAATTAAAACACTTTCTTGCAAAGCAGATGTATTTTGATGTTAATGCTGAGTGCATACGTATTTCTGTTTAAACCTCTACTAATGCAATATATACAATTTATCTGTAATGTTATTCAGATTGCTTCTTTTGTAATTGCTATTCACTAGATGTCAGAGGGGTTTTTTTTGAGAATACTGCTGGTAATCATCCTACCAGCAGTGTATCAGAATTCATATAGCAGATCAGCATTGACCTTGTAGATAATGCGTTGACTCCTTCCCCACTTGAAGGGGAAGGGATGCATGTGTTAGGAGGAGAAAAAGGAGAGCTTGGTAATGTGAAATGAGCAGCTGAAATTTCAGGTCTGAAATGTTAGAGGTCACTGAAGTACTGAAAGCAGGTTAGCCCTGACAGGATCAAAGGAGAGAAAACAGCCACAGAGATGGTAGCTGTTGTTTTGCTCTGATACTGCTGTTATGGAACAAGCTCATAAAAAAGATGGTATTTTTTTTTTTAAATCACAGAATACAAAATCCTGGACCAGGGAGTGGATGTTTTCCCTGGATGCAAAAGCAGGAAGTAGCTGTAGGTCATATCTACACTCTGTACACTGAGGAATGATGAAAGAATACATTAGGGGGAGGGGAACAAGAGAGGAGGTGAGTATCAAGATTCGGTATTTCAGCTAATGTAAAAGTAATTGCTGACAGTCTGCTTCACACAGAAAGGAAACACAATAAAAGCTTTAAGTCCCTATGTGTGAGAGAATATGCAGTGCTGCAGCTTAGTAGTCATGGATTGTATTAGAAATGGAGTAGACATTTTTCCCCCCCTTTTTATTATTGATAATTGAGAAGGATAAGTAGAAACCAACCCTTAAGAATGCAGTGGCAATATCCCCTTAAAAGCTGTATGGACAGATGACTGTTGCAATATCTCAGCTATGCTTTGTTCCTAAGGTAACTTTAGTGTAGGGAAAGGAGCATCCTGGATGATGAGGGGTGAAAAGGATGGAAAGGATGTCTTTGTTCTCATTCTTATAGCAGTTTGTATTCCAGTGGGGGTGTCGCTGAGAATTTGTGCTTCTGTTTTAGGATGAAGAGTTGTCTAGAGTTAGGGATCAGAAATTATGTCTGTGCTGAAACAATCCTCTTTAGCAACAAGGATAATGCGTTACAGCAAGCTGTGCCATTATCTGAGGGAAATATCCCTAACTTCTAATTAATGTATAGTGTCAGTGTAAAGAGGTGCCTTTTGAACTCTACCTTTGAATTTTGTTAGAAGTATTGTACAGAAAGGAAAAGTTCTTTATCTCCTCACTCTTTCATACTGTGCAGCTAAATCACTTCTGATGATTGAAACCAGTTCACACCAAAAACAGTGGTAAGTCTGTTCATTTATTTGAAGACCAAAATCAGCACTGCTGCGCAACTCCCCAGGGAACTAATGCTTTTTCAAAAATGTCAATATAGATTTGTAGCATGTGTTGCAAGTCAAGGCCCAATTGGTCCCATGGCAGAGGGATTGGAATAGGTGATCTTTAAAGGTCCCTTCCAATCCAAACCATTCAATGGCCTATCAATATTTATTTAGCTTTCAATGGTCACACTGCTCATATTTAAAAATTGTTTTGTGTCCTACAAGTAATTTGTAATAAGTGAATTTGTGACCTGCCTTAAAAAACAAAAACAAACCAACCAAAACAAACAAAAACCCCCCAGCAAAATAGAAATCCCCATGACATGTTGAGTCCTCCACTTGCAGTTTCCAGAAATTTGCTTGTTAACTTACAAAGCAAGATGGTGCTTTTTGTTGATAATGAAGGCTCAAAACGAACGCACACACAAATCAGTTCAGGGTGTTTTCCTGTTCAGTTTGGTTTGGTTTTGTGGGAAAAAGTTCTTGGAGGTAGGTGCAACTACTGGGGCTATTCCATGCTGTGTTGACTACCAGTGTCAGCCTGACTCTTTTTGTATGTAGCACTGTCTTTCCACATAGCTAGATTTATAAAGGCTTTAGTTAAAGGTAGCAGAAGTATTAGAGTATAAATGTACATGTACAGAACTTTTCGAAAATTTTTGAGCCAAATGTAAAGCCATTCTTTAAGAACTCTCATCTCAGGTTTAAATTGAGTATGTCCTCTATCTGTGGTTGCTGATTCATCCTCACTACTGGCAAGAAACACTTTTAATACTCTGGTAACTTGGCAGAGTGGATTTTTTTTGTGTGTGTGATAGGCTTGTGCAGCATTGAAAATTTGCTATCCTTGTGGCAGATATAAAACTGGCAAGCAGCAAGACCTCGGCTTAATTTTTCAGTGTTTTTCTCATCCCTGCTGTTCTTTCTGTGAGGTCTCACTGAGCTCTTATTGAGCTGTTAATGCTCTTCTGTCTATTTCCCACTGTAAAAGGGCACACCAGAAATTCCAAAGTGCATCCAGAAAAAGATGCCTTTACTTTGAAGTTTCATTATGACAAGGTTTAAAATACTTTTGTTGTCAAATTTAGAATGTTTATTAAAAAGTGTTTTAGTTTTGGCCTTTTTCAAATGTAAGGATTAATGACTTGCTTTGGAAGAGTGGTGATGCTTATTTATAAACAATATTTGAATGTTTTATGGACAAATATTGATTACCTAGATATTTTTCTTTTTCATCAGCCATTTCTTATGCACATATCCTTATTGTCATCAACACCTCTATGGAAAAATACCCTATCAAGACCTTTCACTCTAGGCAAGACAGTCTTAATTTCCTATGAAAGAGTCTGGGTACTGTATTTCAGTGAGTCTGCAGAACTGCAGTGTTTGTTGAATACAAATATCCAGCTTTTCTGCTTAAACTATCATATTTAAAAAAACAAACAAACAAACAAACCACACAAACCAGCCAAAACCCCTCAAACAACTCCTACCGAAAAACCCAAACTCTAGAAGAACCTAACTTTTCTTCCCATCAGCTCTTAAATGGCTGGGCAAAGGGAAGGGAAGGAGAAATGGGTGCAGAGAGGAAGGCCCTCTAGTCAAGGTTAAGCTTAAGAAGCCTTGCCTGGAGTGCATGATCAAGCAGTTTGTGACAATGGATGCCTGTGAACATCTGAGAGTGAGCACCAGTACTTCCAGGCAGGGTATGGTCCTACAAACTGGGAAAAGAAAATGTACCACGTGAAGGCTGGCCTGGTAGCAAGCAGTGTGTGGAACTTCACTTGCTGGTATAATGGAGATTTAAATTCCAGTTCCAGAAGAGGGCAAAAAGATGTCTGGCAATTTGTGAGCCCTCATAATATTAAAGATTTTTTCCTTAATGGCATTTGACAGACTTTATTCTTCAATTTTTTTTTTTTTCAAGGAAACATCAAGCTGCCAACAGCAGTTGAGAGCACTGGCTTGGTAGCTTACAAACCTTGCTTTTTTTATACCTGTGTTTTGTACGTTGTAATATATAGATTGCTTGTGGGAAAGAAAAGGATAGTCACTTTGCAATCTTGAAATCTAGAGCTGGTTCAGACTTAAATATTTTGATATTGAAGGCAAATGGCTTAAAATGGCTCCAAGTAGTAGATTTGAATGATTTTGATTTAGTTTAATGAAACGGGTAAGATTTAACTCTGATCACATTTTAACATTCTAAGCCATTTGCTGCATTGAGCTGATATTTAACTAGTTCAGTCATTAGTCTCAGGCTGATACGATATTATTTTTATCATTATTTCATTGTTAATTGCTGTATTCTTAATGTTGGAGATGTATTCTTTGTAGCTATTTTTTTAAGTAACTTTAACAACATAGTTAATTTTTCAGGTGCCACCGAACTAAAACTTTTTGTGAATTTAGTTGGATTTTAGCTAGTTCTCTCATACCTTTGACCAGCTTCTCAGTTTCTTCCTTGTTTCTGTAGCAGTCTGAGTCTTTTTAGTCATGGTGAGCCAAGTTTAGCTATCTGTATAAAAATGCTCCAACTTCATAGAGGTAGCATGTGTTTAATAGAGGGGTTTCTGAGTATAGTTAATCCAGTTTAGTTAACTGCTATCATTGATGGAAGGTTTTATTACCACAGAAAAAAGTGCCTTCTGTCACTTTGTCCTTGCTTGACTGAGTGCTGCTGAAGGCTTGAACTGGGTGTCCTGTGTGATGAAAAGAAATGTACCTTTGAATAGCCAACTGATTTGTACAAGATCAGCTCTTTCTGTTGCAAGAAACAGCCTGAATTCAACTGGGAGGGAAATCTTACCGCTACTGTTGCTGTCCACTTTTGCTACAATTGCTTTTAATGTTCATCTGCCTGGACAGCTGCTATTTCCTCCTCCATCCAATAATCTCTTCCAAAATGGGAAAGATCTTTATTTTCTTTGAAACTTGGTCCCTTGTATCTGCTGATCATTTCATTCATCAAATACCTTTATTTCGCTGCATTTAAAAGCAGTTGAAAAACACTTGTCAGCTTTATTTTGACCACTGAGGTCAACTTGAATGGCCTTTGCTCTGTCACCTCATACCGCCTTTCAGAACTGCTCAGTTTGATTTGCATTAAGAATGCTACTGATTTTAAAGACTACAATTTTTGTGTGTGAAGCACCTATAAATAGTGCTTTTGCTTAGCTGACATCTTAATTATCTGAGTGTGGTTCATGGAAGATTGAGATAAGATGCCATCTAAGTTCATGATGAACTACATTGTTGCCACTGGTTCCGGAGTCATGAGAGATCTATTAATATGTATTCCTCCACAATATATTTGGTAGTTTGTTCACAGTTGTGCAGAAAAGGGTCTTATTTGTTACTTGTGTGTTTCTCCTTCCTTTACCTCATTCTGTCAGAAAGCAGTTGCTCGTTGCTCTTCTTCCTATTACTCATGCAAATGCACGTATGCTTCCTTCCCCTTGTAAGTTGTGTTTTGGTGGTTGGGTGTGGTTTTTTTTTTTTTTTGCTTTTGTTTTTTAAATAAATCTACATCACTGTTTCTCAGGAGAGATGCTCTTTACCTCCCTGCCCCCCCCCCACCCCCAAGTTCAGATACCTGATGCTCTGTCATCTCTTCTCTTCATACACACTTCCTTCAAACTCATCTTTCCTTCTCTTTCATCTGTCTTTCAAGTGCACTATTTTTCTTTGGAAACTTTCCTATATACTTCACTTACACAGTCTCAAAACTCCCTATATTAAGATGCAAAGATCTAGAGAATTCTGAAGATAATCTGATGTGGAATACAACAAAGTTGTGGGTGGGCCTTTACAAATTTTGCTTCAGATTTAGGGAAACAAGAAACCTTCAGCTGGTTTCCCATAAATACCATGTCAGGAAGGAGAGGGCCTGGCTGTCTTTTAGAGACTATGGCTTTAGTCTACTGAGTTTTTTCAGAGTCAGAATTGGTACCCTGAAAGATAAATGCTGAGGTGTGTGTTGCACGTGTTTTGCCAGCTGCCTTTCTCATGTTTTCTGATGAAAGAGTGGTGCCTTTGGTGTATAGAGAAAAACAGGTTGTGGAAGTTGGCAAAGCCAAATGCTGAAGTCCCAATATTTTTTAATTTGGAGAACTTAAAAGCAGGATGTTGCTATTTTAAGTAGTATTTTAGTTCCTGTCTGGTCAACTCTGTCGGTGTCTCTCTCAAGAACCAAAACCAAGGAGCTGATGTAAATGCAGCCTTACAAGGCAGAGATCTTAAATGCAAGAAATGCTCTTTGTCTCCCTAGATCCTCTGGAATGTAGGATAAGTTTTGGCTTCTGATTTCCTTAGCTCTGAGAGCTTTGGATCATTGGAAACCAAGGAAAGTCATTAAAAGATTTTTCAAATGGATGGAGCCCAGAAACCTTTTTCTTACATGAGGGAGAAGTAGAGCTTTCTGCTTAACCTTGGAAGAAGTGGTCAAGGTAGGTAATACTGAGTGACAGTGTTATCTCTGTCCTCTCTAGTTCTCTTGGTTGTATGGTTTTAACTTGCACGCTGCCTCCTAAATGCCATAGAATGATTCTGTGCCAGCGTCCAAGGAGAATCTATTCTTCTCAAGTAGAATCATCACAGAATCACACAGAAT
>VZTV01111607.1:247-28760 GCA_013400875.1 Anhinga rufa
TCCTGCCTGTAAAGAGAAGAGAATAATTGGAATCAAAGACCATGAAGGGAGAGATCAGCATGAAAGGATACCCAGATGACACCAAGGGGTTTGGCTTATACCTTTGGCTTTATCCCCCTTTTCTCGTCCTGTCTGTATTAATGTGGTGCTAAAACTTTGTATTGTCTCACTGCATTATTATTAATGGCAACTGGTACCCCAGAGGTCAGGGTGGCACTGCAGCTTGCCATTCACTTTAATTATCGACACATGTCACCAGCTTGAGAAATAAGAAGAGATAAGGTGAGGATTATTGAATCCCATCTTATGCTGTGTGTTATCATACACTCTACATCCAGATCAGTTCCTATCAGCCTTTCTCAGCTCACTGCAGAAGGGTAAGGGGAAGCAAGAAGGTCTCCCCTTTACATTTGAATTTTGCCCACATCTTTACAAATTTGGCCAAAACAAATTCTGACCATCACATTAATGGCTACATCTGCTCAGGGCCTGGGCTTGTGGGCACAATATTTAGATATTTAGCTCTATAGATATCTAAATATTGAGCAAAATATTTAGCTCTTTAGCAACCCAAATATTTAGATGTTTCTGCAGGAACTGTTGTTGTACTTCAGGACTTTCACTGAGACAGGTCACATTACAAATACATGGCTTAGGCTCATTTGGTATGACCAGATCAGACCAGAGAGAGCTTAAAGATGTAGATAAAATTCACTATTCTCTGATAAAACTCACCGTTCACTGTCATTTTACCCAGTCTCAACACTGAACTAAGCAAGCTGAAGCAAAACAGGGGAAGGGATGGATTTTCCAATCAACAAAAAAGATTAATACCATCTCAAGTGCAGTAAATATTTTCCCAGCAGAGTCCTCCCAACCTGAAGAGCAAGCTCTTACATGGTATATTCAAAGAGAGAGAGAATTGCNCTCACAAATCTATTCAAGGCCAGATGCATATAGAAGCCTAATCCCATTTCAAGGGCAGCTGTTAAACATAGGAGAACGTGTGCGGGCAGCAGGAAGCACTGCCAAACTGGGAGTGCAATGGGAGGTGGGAAACAACTTCAAGAGGGGCACAGAAAGGTTGGAAGTCAAATGGAAGAAATATTACTATGCACTCATGAAAATATGGAGAAGGGGAGAAGGACCAATCATTTACAACACAAAAATGACTGCGAATACATTTTCCAGAGGCTGGTTGGATTATGCACGGATGGTAAAACTATTTGGACAGCTAACAGATGACAGCTTGTGCAGTCCCACTGGTTGTGCACAAGGTGTCCCAGCAAAGTCAAAGTGAAGCACTAAAGGAGGCCTCTCCATGTGGGCTGTGCTCATGGAGGACGCTGCTGTGAAACACTTTCCCAGGCAGGACAAAGACAGCTCCAGCTCCAGCTCTAACAGCAATAATTTTTGATACATATACTTTATTATCTGGCAGAAAATTTCAATTTCTGCCCCTGAATTATGAGAGGTTCATGGCATTTTATTGAACTGGGGAACAGAGAGGGACAGCAGAGGATACTGGTACAGGGCTGACTCTGGGCTCTAAGCCCAGCAGTTACCAAAATTGGTGGCAAAATTTCACCTGACTTGAGAAACNAAGAGTCCCCTCCACAGAGCGGGCATTGCCACTAAAATAATATTAATGCATTATTTATGGAAATGTATGCAAAAGCTAAACAAGAGAAGCTATCCATATGTGCTAAGCACCCGTGCTAATTTTGAAAGGCAGCTCAGAAAAAAAGGTAGCATTTTATCTATCCTGTCATTTACAAGCCACGTAACTCAGCTCTTGAGTTCCACCAGATGGCACGCTCCCAAACGTAACTCATCGTGTTTGTTGGTGATAAAACAAGATTAGGAGAAAGGGGGGTTTGAATAAAGCTTTCTGTGGGGAACACTGCCCGAGCCACTGTATGGCTTTCCCCCATTTTTATGCAAGGCACATGTACTTTGTTAGCATTTCCTTTAATACTTCCAGTTACGATGAAGAGGCAGGTAGGGCTGCCACAGGAGTTAAAGAAAGGGTCTTTGACAACCCCTTTTCTGTACTGAAGCAATGAAATATATATACACACAGCTCCAAACACTTTGCTCCCTTTCAAAGCATGATGATTACCTCTTACAGACACAATGACAAGAGGCGCCTTTGGCAGTCCCACGGTCCCCTTCTCCTTCTGAGAACTGGCAGAAATGAGGGGGAAGAAAAGCCCAGAAGCCTTTTTTAGCCTCCTTATTTTTCTTTGTCACATCATTAAGGGTTCAATGAATCTCCAATTAAATTTCCCTGACTACTGTCACCATTTTGACTGATAGGTGTCCTTGGATCAACCTCAGTAGGGCATGTTGTTGCACCGAGCCCCCCTTTCCCCTCACCATCCATTATCAGCCCCTTGTCATCATTACCTTCACATGTCAGTTCATTTACCACAGAAACGGTGTCACCAACTAATAGGGGCAATAGAAAAACATTTGTTACAAATAGGGAAAAACTCTAATAAATCAGGTTACGCTTCAGTCTGAAACTCATGGTAAAACAGTATTTCTCCAGCATGCTTGTTCACAAGTTGCCCTCTAAAATATTTTTTCCTGCCTTTATATAAAACCCTAAACAAAACATACACACACACAAAATATGCTCATTCTCAGAAGTAACAAACAAACAGGGCAGAGCCATGGGTAGATAAAGTTAAAACAGCTTTTACAGCTTTGGATTTTCTTAATTTTGAACCAAAAAAAAATCTGAACACTTGAGTTAACTTCAAGTCCCTGATACATCAACAATATATAAGCTACGGAAGCTGAGAGTCCTTGCTCCTGACACTGTCTGGGGATTTTCTACCAAAACAGTTTTTCATCAGAAAGCAAATACTTTGTAAAAATTAAAGCCGTTTGTATGAAAGGGTCATTTATGATGAATTTCTGACTGCAAAAAAAGAAATCAGGAAGAAGGAAGCAAGATATTTTAAGCTTCTTGAAATGTCATATTTTTGAATTTCATCTGTTTTGAAATTTGAATTTATAATAAAAAATTATTATTAAAAAAATAAATGTCCAAAGCACAATGTAAAATTTTAAATTTATCAAAGAAAGTATGCAAATTGATTTAATTTGATTTAAAAGAAACATAAATTTTCCTTTGGACTTTTGCAGTCTCAGGACAGAATTTGGCTCTGTTTGGAAACTTCTCTGAAACTCAGAAAATCTACATGGGGTGGGAAAACCTTTCTGTGTTTGGCACCAGCGCAAGGAGCTGTGCAAGCAGACTTCAGGTTACATACATACCCTCCTGGTGACCTGGCTACGGCAACGGCCAGGTTTTTGCTCCCTGTTTGTTCAGCATCTTGTGGAGTAGGAATCTGTCTGTGACAGACGTGCCTGTCCCTGCAGTGATTTATCATGTAAAAAGGTCTTTATACGTTAGACACCAAGGACTGTATCCCCAAGGACAGACACACAACCATTACTGCAATTCCTCTTCTCCTTTTTTCCTCTGATCACCATCAAAGCATGGAAACACCCCTAGACATCTGCCAATTGACAACCCAGCAGGGAAGATCTGCCCTTCAAGAATAAATAAGGAAAAACAGAACAGCCTCACTAAATTAGTTGCAAATGAAACCTAACTGCAAGTGTGCTGCAACACACCGTCATACCCATCATGGCAACAGCTCCTGATACGGGACAAGGTCAGCACACATTGCCCTGAAGCCGTTGGGGCTCGGCGGGCCACAGCTGCCATTCATACGAATGAGTTTCATCCTTTGCTAGAGGTTTTTCCTCTAAGCTCTAAAGGGTAGAGCTGTCAGTGCAACATACTGCACAATTTTACTCAAGCTCCAGTCCAGTCCTTTCCTATAGTTCCCACAAGGTCCATCTATTCCAAGGGAGACAGCCAACCTCACAATGGGAGAAGACTAGCTTTTTCCTTAGGGGGTGTTTGCAAGACCATCTAAGCAATTAAAAAGCTTCACTGCTATTGAAATCAAGAGGATTAATTCTCTTAAACCCCAGGGATCCTTGGTTCATCAATCCACCAGCACACGCTTCTTCCTATCTGCTTATAACTGATTTTAGCTGATGCATCCAGGAGCAGCAGGAGAGTGGGTTCACATGGGGCAGTGGCTGCTTGGTGAGCAGAGGACGCAGGTTTGCAAAGGCCACTTTGGAGCACCACAATACTGTGCAATTTGCACTGATTTATTACACAATTAGCGGTGGGTGCAGCTCATTGCACTGTCTATGAGAGACAACACTGGCAAAGCTCAGTGCTTAAAGCCAACTTGGTACTCAGGCACCTAAATAACCGCCCTGGTTTTCTTCACCTATTTCAATAAGAATTTTGCCTGAAAATGAAGATAACTTCTACAGATTCTCAGTGCTGAAAATCTTGATCAAAGACCACAAAACTAGGAACCATGATTTTAAATGTATGACTTTCATGTAGCCTTACTGTACTGGATGCTACACAGACACAGAGCAGAGACTTACTTACTTACTTACTTACTGTAAAGCCACAGTGCAAATGCTTACTATGAAATGGAGATGCATAGACAAATCAGAGATGAAGGATTCCTGTGGGAAATCAAGTCATATTGTAGCTATAAAAACCAGATGTACATGGGGAAGATTTTCAACACGAATGCATGGACCATGATAAACACTAGGCACGTGAGGGCTGGGTGGATCACGTATGGCTCCTTCCAATACCTAGACCACGCCATCAGGTGGAAAAATATGGGGTGAACATCACCTTGTAAAAGGCAATGCGATTTCAACTGCCCAGTTTTCTCTGCAACTTGCTTTTTTGCAGTTGAAATCCTCTGTTTGCAGCAAAACTCTCAACTCCTGGGCCCCTCACAACATGGATCAGAAAAATGACAAAGTCACCCACTGCATTTCTATTGAATATTTGTTCCAGTGGCTGCCACTCGCTCACTGGATCAAGGGAGGCAGGGCAAGACAATTACTGGGGTTTTTTTTCAGATGGGTATTCCAAGGTCTCCGAGCATGCCCCAGCTCCCATAGCCCATTGAATGTGCCCTCAAGGCAGCTTCCCTTCCCTCTGCCATTCACAGCAGTACACCTGTTAAAACACAGATGCAGAGAAAGGAAAAATTGAAGTCACTCCTGGAGGACAGTGTCCAGAGATCAACAAGAGCCCTTCACCATCGAGGATGGGGCATGGTGCTGCTCTTCCTATCACAGGAAAAAACTCTGCTGCCATAATGTCTTTTTCCAGTATTTGTCCATTTCTTTCTTTCCTTGCTAGCAAACTGAGAAGATTAAGATACAGAAATGCCAAGCCACTAAGAGGGCCAAACCAGACATCAGAGAAATAAAAATGAAATAAAACCTGACTGCACATAGCTTTTAGTGATACTGGTTGTAGGAGATGCCTGAACCACAGTTATAAAACTAGTAAAAGGAGCTGAAGGGATAGCCCTCCCCAGCACTGCAGGCCTTGAATAAATCCCAGGGTGCCCTTGGGCATTGGATGCTGCACAACTTTTTCTTCTTTTTTTTCTTAAACCACCAGTTTGACCTCATGAAGAAGAGTTTACTTAAAAACAAACGAACAAATAATTAAGCTGGGTTTTTTTATAAAAATATGTTTTAAAAATCAATGATAACTCACAGTCTGAAGTCTGACTTTGGCAAGAAAGATCAGCGAATACTTCCCTCCTCCAAAGCCAGGCTGCAGCCTCAGGCAAACCGGCTCCTCAGCCTCCACACGACGGCCACACGTGGGTCCCAGGAACAAGCGACCTGAAACAAGGCAGCCTGAAGGCTCCCGGATATCTTTGGCCAAAACTATCTGGAAAGCACTGCGTTTGCGCTGCCCTCGCACCGCGGTGTGTGTGGTGAGGTGTCCGTGACAGGCGCCTGTGTGAGGAGAGCTCGGATGGTTCCGCGGCAGCCCCACAGCCGGGCACTGCACAGCACCTTGGCAGTCCCTTGGGGAAAATGCATTCAAGAAAGGGCAAAAAGCCACAACCAGCGAGGAGTGAGGGGAAAAAATTGTGAGAAATAGCCCTGCCAGCACTGAGGTGAGAGAAGGAGGAGGAAAGGGAGGAGGTTCTCCAGGCAGCAGAGCAGAGATCCCCCTGCAGCCTGTGGAGGAGAGGCCCACGCCTGAGCTGAGGGGTATTTCCTGAAGGTGTGACTTATTTAAATTAATCATCATTAAATTAATCATTTTTGAGAGATGGGAAACAATCAGAAGATTATTCCTGACAACTAAGCAAGCCTAAGTGCCATGAAAATGAGTTGTTCAGCATCATCACTACCAAAAATGAACTTCACTTTGGATGTGAAATATGTCCGATGAGCATGGTTAAAAAAAATGCAGGGTTAATTTAGGGAAGTGGATAAAATAAGAATTTTCTGACTGTCCAGGAGCTGCTTAATAGGGTATCTGCTATCAATTAGCAATTTAGAAGTGTAAAGAGGAGCAAATCCAGAGAGAGAACAGGAGTTGCTGAGTTCAATGTAGCTCAGCTTTCCTGGACCTCAGTCAGCTCAGCACAGCTCAAATCCCTCAGAAACAAACAGGAACTACACAAAAATAATTAGTAACAGATTGCAAAGGACTTCTCAAAGTATTTTACAGTATTATATTGAAAAGAAATTTTGCATTTTCTCCTCATACGCATTCCAAGCTGAAGCTCAGCTAGGAAAAAATTTAAGGGTCAGAAAGCTACAGTGAGTGGGGAACTTTTTACCTGCCTGCAGCTGGGCTGGAAACTTTTAGTCTGAGTCATAACACACATTTCAGAGAGAGGCATACAGTTCTGCTATGAAGACTCAAGGCAAAAGGACACGCACCACATCTCTCAGTGAGCTGTTTCAACAGTTAATTCCCTCATTGTTAAAATCTGCCCTTTGTTTTGTAGCCTTCAGCTTTCAGCCTTCAAATCTCGTCGCACCCTTGTGTGCTCCTCTGAAGAGCTCTTTAGCTAAAGAAAACATGGCTACATTCAGTCTTTGATCAAATCACTTTTTGGTTTGCTCTTTGTCAAGCTGAACAGGCAGAGCTTCTGGGCAGCTCCCACATCTTTCATTTTGAAGGGCAATCACAGAAAATGCAAGGCATTATTCCAGGAGCAGCTTCACAGGGACTTGATACAGACCGTATCCCCTTGGCCCTACTTCTTCTAAAAGACCATCATATTTACACAGCAGTATCTTTTTCAGGACAAATAATCACACTAAAAGCAAGAAGCTAGGTAGTCCCCCAGATTGGCACCAGCCACCAGCTATTCCCCAGCTCTGCATCTTGCATCCTGCAAATTCAAGGCAGCTCTCACACTGACCAGAAGGGGATTAAGAGACCAAAAAACATTACCGAGTTACCCCTGCATCTATCCTGGTGCATGAAAAGACAAAAAATTATCAAAGACAGAGAAAAAGAAAAAACAGCATGTCAACGTGAGGAAACAAAGCCAGCATATCAACCACTAGAAAAAAAAAACAAAAAACAACGAACCAAAAAAACCCAAACCCACAAGTAAAAAGTTTGTCCTCAGGTGTTTGCCTTACCAAGTGGTTTCCATAGCCAAGGATTGGTTAGCACTGTTTTTAGGGGTGCTGAGAAAGGCAAGAGTTGGGGAAGGCTGCTAAAGCACCTTTCAGTGACAGAGCAAGCAAGGGCTTGTGCTGGGTATGCTCAGCCCATCCACATTGCTCCCTGCCTCCTGCACTGGTAGGCAAATAGATAGCGGCACTGGGAAGAAGAGACCAAACAATTTAAAATATTCAAATATACAACACAAAGGACTCCACTTACTTTAAAGCACTGCTTCATTTAGTGTCTGAGGTTTTCTTCCCTTAATCTTAACCTGCTAACTCACTAAGTCTTTGCTTCAAAAATAACTAAAATGAAGGCTTTCCTCCAAGCCGTGGGTATGAAGGCAGGCACAGACTGGAACTGTTTGATGTCCATTTCACTGCAATAAGTGGGTAAAAAAGCAGATAAAAGTAAATCATGCGTAATTATTATTACCATTAACACCATCTGTCATCACTCGTGTGCTGGTGGGTATATTTATATTTTTAATATATATACACACAAACCTGGGTATAACCACCCCAGACAGCAGATTCTTCAGGACAGAGCATGCATCTCTGCACTGCAAACTGCAGCACCACAGTCCCAACCCTATCTGAGCTGCTGGCTGCCCTTGTAATGTACTCACTCACCAGCGCTCAGGGGAGACAACAGATGCAAAGCAACCCGCAACTCCCAGCCCCTCCGGTCATCCAAGGGGGCAGAAGGGTTCCATAAGGCGACATCAGGCCCAGAGACTTCTCTTTATAAGGGCAAAAATAATGGTTTAAATATATGATATTCAGCTCCTCCAGGGAAAAGCCTCCTGTTTTATTCTACTCCCACAATGTCCCGCAGCTGTGCCTTTGAACTAGGCCTTTTTTCCATTGTTAAAGAATTGTGACATTTTCTTTATTTAGCACTTGAGGTTTTATTTAAAAATATGAACCACCGAATTGTAAATCTTAACCAGGAACAAGAACCATCTGTGCATGCTTATAAAGTACTCTGGCTGGAGATACGTTAATGATGGAATATGGCACACATGCAGATTCCTACTTGGGATATATTTTTAAAACGCTTTTTTTCTACAGAGGAGGTAAATGACTAATTGCTTCTGTTGTTTAGGTGCTTGAAGTGGAAAACGGGCCTTTCTGCTGTTCTGCCTCCATTCCTAGGTGCTAAGCCCACACATGTACATTAAAGATAAAGCAATCCAGGAACGGTCGAGACCTTGGCACAAAATCTCTCCCTTCCCCTTTGCCCCCAGGCTAGATAATATCTGGACTAATTGCTGCCTGCACGTGTGTGTCAAACTGTCCCAGATGTTTTATGATTTACTGTTGCAAAATGAAAATCGATCTAAAAACATGTGAATGAATGCAAGGTTAATCACACTTCTGCTACTGACTCCAACTTCCATGCCACACAGCTTCAAAATCAGGGGTTCTGCCCATATTTTTTCCTCATTCAAACCAAATTTAGGTGCCTAAAAAGTTACCTAGTTGGAATTTAAGCCACCAAAGTTTAACCGTGATCCTGAAAAACCATCATGCAGCTGTTGCCTGCTCACAGGTCACCTAAATACATCAGGCAACCATGTTAGATTGCCAGAAATTTTCCAGGTGCTCCAATCCTGCTCTGCCTGCTGGAAAAATTGAGGCCAAGCCACTGGGTTTCTGCTCACACGCAATCCTAATAAGAGCCTCAAAACAAGGGGGTGCCTCACCCATTTTCCTTGGGCTTGCTCCGAGGCCTCCCATCTCCTCGGGTTTCATGCCAAATGCAGTGGGAGCTGTTACTCAGAGGGCAAGATGCGGTCCTTGTCCTGTTGTGGTGGATCTGGACCCCTTCACTGAGGGATCCCAACACCAGGGAAAAGCAGCACTGACCCTCCGTCCAAATGGTATAGCCGTGCTGGAAGAAATGAAAGATGCCTTTGGCCAGGCAGGTAACTGGAAAGATCTTGTGTTCCTCCTCCTATTCCATGAATAAGTGTACGCATTGAAAAATAATGCATGGTTGGTCTGACCCTTTCCAGCTCATTGGCCGCAGAAAAGTATTTTGAAAATTACTTTAATACATATTTACCCAATGGACCAGAATGATTCACTTTGGCACATGAATATGCCTCATTAAAAGCTGCTTACAGCTACAGCCCAGCCCTTTTTTTCACCTCTCTGGGGCACATATGAAATACCATGTTAATTACATGTAAGTCTGGGGGACCCAAGTTATTTCTCCTATCTCCTGCTAGAGAAAAGGGGGTGCATTAAAAAATGCATAATAAAAATGGTTACAATTAGTGTTGCAGATGCTGTGAACTGGCCAAGGAAAGCCAAGGGATGAGCCAGCCTGGGGTGGCAAGCCTTTAGTAGGGCCTGGTGTGACAGGACAAGGGGTAATGGTTTTAAACTAGGTAGGATTTAGATTAGATATAAGGAAGAAATTTTTTACACTGAGGGTGGTGAGACACTGGCACAGGTTGCCCCGAGAGGTGGTCGATGCCCCATCCCTAGAAACATTCAAGGTCAGGTTGGACGGGGCTCTGACCAACCTGGTCTAGTTGAAGATATCCCTACCCATGGCAGGGGGTAGGCTTAGATGACCTTTAAAGGTTCCTTCCAACCCAAACCCTTCTGTGATTCTATGATCCTTCCCACCCTCCACATAGCTTCCCTCAGAAGGTGCAGCCCCCCAGGGTACAGAGACCCTTTTGCAACTTGTTCTGAAAAGGCTCGTTTTTCAGCGGGATAAGAAAAACTTCCATTATCCTCATCCTCTTCGACAGGTCAGCCCACCCGCTATGTGAGCCCGCATCACTTTACGTGTTGGGGCCGAGTAGCGGCCAAGCAGCCTCAGGGAGAAGTGCCTTAATTGCCGGTAATGCAATAGCTCCACTTAGCACCCGCAAAGCAATTCAAAAATGGAATCAAACACCTTCTGGCTACACATTTAGGGAGCAGCCGGCTGTGTTGGCATGTTACTCCATTACTTAACCACTGGGTCATATATCTGTGACTACAGATGGCTCTTACATCCACGCCTCTTAAGCAGCATCTGATACCACCACCGAATCCTGGCCCAAGGGGAGGGCTGCATCCGTTCTGACCAGAAAGACTTTTTCCTTTAAATTAAACACAACCTCAGCCAAGGCATCAAAAGGTTTTTCTGCAGCCCTGTTAGACCCATGGAAGCAGCCTTCCTTGTCTCCAGCATGGGAAGCACTACCCAGCTGCAATTCAGCTGCAGCTCTGCCTTGCAAAGGACAAGAATTGGCAAACAAAATAACCTTTCCCCATTGATCTCTCACCAGCAGCACAGGACACCCACACTGCTTCCCATGTTCCCGTGGAGTACTTCTAGTGATGTTTCTTAATGGTGTTTTTTCCTTCAACTCCCCTTCACCTGGGTCTTTTCTTCCAGGCATCTCCAAGGCATCCGCAGCCTCCAGGGATGGATGCAAATACATCATCATGCAAGTATTTGCACAACAAACCTGCTGGCCTTAACGCTGACATGGTTACAGCAGCCTAGCTGCTGGCTGCACAGGGAAGGTAATGCAGAAGATCAGCAAAAAGTGCTTTAGGCTACATGAGCCAACATACCAGTAAAGTCAGTGATAGTTCAAAATATAAAAGCAGAATGGTCTTACAACCAGATCTACGAGGCAGCAGCTTATCAAGTATCAATATGAAAGCATTCACGTTGTGGATCCTGCTGTAAGCCAGGCACTCCATGGCACAGAGAAGAAATCATACACATCACAAACTCATGGCCTTGGCTTACAATATGTACTTACACAGGCTTCAACAAATTCTTCAGTGGACACTTGTGGTCTCTCAACCCTATCTGGAACCAGAAGCTAAACATCCAAATGCCTCAAATTTACCAGATCTACCTATGGTTATCATAGAATCATTCAGGTTGGAAAAGACCTCTAAGATCATCAAGTCCAACCGTCAACCCAACACCACCATGCCTCCTAAACCATGCCCTGAAGTACCACATCTACACATTTTTTGAACACCTCCAGGGATGGTGACTCAACCATGTCCCTGGACAGCCTGTTCCAATGCTTGATAACCCTAATTTTTTCTAATATCCAATCTAAACCTCCCCTGGTGCAACTTGAGGCCATTTCCCCTTGTCTTATCACTAGTAACTTGGGAGAAGAGACCAACACCCACCTCACTACAACCTCCTTTCAGGTAGTTGTAGAGAGAGATAAGGTCTCCCCTCAGCCTCCTCTTCTCCAGGATAAACACCCCCAGTTCCCTCAGCTGCTCCTCATTAAGGCTTGTTCTCCAGGCCCTTCACCAGGTTTGTTACCCTTGTCTGGACACACGCCAGCAACTCAACTTTCACTTATATAGTGAAGATTGTTTTGTTCAAGGAAAACAATGATGGGTGAAAATTGTATAAAGCTCCTCAGGGTGTATTTCCTTATCTGCATGCCTCCCATATAAGGGGAGCTACATATGGCAGCAAATCTTTTCCAAAATGTATTCTATTTGTAGATAAGCCTCCAAATTATTCCGTGTTATTATGGACCCATGATGTATAAAATAAGAGATGAGCCTTAGCATACGACACACTTCTGGTTAACAAAAACAATTTGTTTGACTCAAAATGAAACTTTTCATTCCATGTTTGAGGACAAGCTTTTCACCTTGGTGAAAGAATTTGCTCCCAAAATTAACAACTGGTGCATTTTGCCTTTATTTCCCAATTTTCACCTTGTTTCCATACACTTCTTGAAAATCTCTGTCCTTCTTTCTTCACCCAAAACTGCTTCCAAAGCTCAGCACACACTTGCAAGTAGAACATCAGCCCAAAACCCACCTTTATAGCAAACATTGCCTTCATCCCAGCAATTCTGCTACAGAAGTGACACAGCAGTGAGGAGGGCAGGTTTTGCTTTCTTCCCGTATTTAACTGGCTCAGACCCGATTTGCACCGAGATTCAAGCCTTCTCTCTTCATTGATTACTCTGCTAACTTCTTATTAGAGCTGAAGATCATCTCCGTATCTTTAGAAAGAAAGTTGAAATAACTTGGAAATGAGAAGTATTTAGTGGGGAAAAGGAGGAGGACGCTTCAATGCTGAGAGCAAAATTGTTTTGAAATCTTCAAAAATCTTTCAGAAAGCCCTCAAAAGAGAGGCAAAGAACAAATATTAATCTTCTTGTCCAATGAGAGCAGGAAGGGAACATTAGCGTAATGAAGAGGTCAGAAAACGAGGATTTCTTTTTTGCAGCCCAAGGGGCTTACCTAGCAGGACTGCCCACAGAGTGAGTTAATTGACAGAAAAAGCCGGGTTTTCAAAGAAACTCAGCTCCCAGCCCCTCTGGCTAACACCAGTAGCAGGGGCCTCCTTTTGAGCATAAAGCTACTGGATTTAGAGGCTGCCTCCAGTCCTCTCCGAAATGAGTCCTAATAAAACACAGACAATGTTAACTGGGTGGAGCTTTCAAGCCTGCTACTCAGTTTGATCAAGGGTACTTATTTCTATTTCAGTATTTCCCAACGTTGTAGCTGAACCAGTTCAGAGTAAAGAATCGGGCAATAATGAAAATTACTCCATTTAGAAGTTAACATTTCTCACCGTTTAGCATGATTAGAGATGTATTTAACCTGCAACCAGTGCTGGGGAGCGCGGCATCATAGCAAGAAAAGCTGGTTGCTTTAAAACCTTTCATCTTGAAAACACATTCTCAAATCCATCAGTTGGAACAATGTTTCTTGCTAAAGGAGGAAAAACACCCACACCCCAGAAGTGAAAGAAATGGAATGCCAACTCTGTGGCAAAAAACCCGTTCAGGTTAACATTTTGAACCCCGGCATCAGAAAATACAAGGTTATAGTTGCCATAGTGACTACAAATCAATTACTTTACACACAGCTATTACAATATTAAAGTAAACACATCCACAGTCAAAACTACTCTATAGCCTCATGGGGACTAAGTTAAAATTGTTGTGGAGCCCAGAGCACGGTGGGAATGTAAATGCATTATTACATCATTTTTTTTCTTTAATTTTTTTTTGCTTTGCATTTCAATGTGTTTTAGCCCCTCAGCACCGCACTGTGGTTGGATGGGGGGAAGTGGAACTTCTCCCTGAAACGTGACCGATTTGGCCTTGCACAGGCCTGAATAGCTACAGGGGACTCTGGTGGCAGAGGCTCAGATGAGCAAGGCCAGATCTGCAAGAAGACATCAACTTTCATCAGGTCCTGCCACTCATGATGAGTCTCTCTACACTGCCTTTAAGGCTTAAGTATCTATGTGAGAATGACGAGCACTTCTGAAAAGTCAGCTGTGAGGGGGAGCATGGGCTCCATTTTGCGGTGTGTCTGTTATGGGATGCCATTTGCACAAGCCCCAGATCCACAGGAGTATGCACTAGAGCTAACACGTTTTCATGTGTTTCCTAATGGCTCTTAGAAGCTGATTTCGACCCATGTTAAAAGAAGAGTATCGCTATGGTCGCACACTGTGTTACAGCTCTAGCTGCTTCTTCTCTTAATAAGTGTCCTTTGGGGGACAGCAATGATGACAAAAATTCACATTTCTGAGCCAGGTGCACCCTGTTCAGTCCAAATGTGGCACTTTGGACTTCCCTGGGGCCAGAAAGGGGTGAGCTCAGACCCACTCATGTAATCTAATCATTTGTGATGACATTCAGAAAGTCTGAAAGCTTATTGATTTGTTTTATAACCATATTGTACATCCTTAAGAGCAAAACAAGTGCCTGATTTAAATGATTGGCTTCATTTTTTTTCCCCTCCAGTTCATTTTAGCAAAGGGTGATAGCACTTACTTATCACCATCAACAGACATGCAATTTATATTTGGGCTTTCAGGTCCTCTACCCTGATAGAGGCAAATGTCAAAGCAAAAGGGGATGATACCCGAGAACCTGACCTGTTTTTTCCTTCATTTTTAAACTTTTTTTTTCTTTAATATTTCTGCCTGCTAGAAGGCAACAGTCCTGTTTGCTTCTGCCCTCCCCCATTTTGCATTACCCTGTGTCTGCACAGGATAAGCCAGGACGATGAGCATCAGCTACCATTTTTGTTTTAAAAGATTATCCAATAAGCTAATGCCATTCGCCCAGCGTAGTCTGACTACTCATATCTTCCAAACACCAGGCAAAGCGCTGGGCCATGAACACCCAGCATTGTTAGGTAGGAAAATATAGTTAAAAAAAGCATATACCACGTGCCACAAAATTGTAACCATAAAGCTCCAGGTAGAAACTTGGTTTCCCGAAATTTTTAAAGTATGGCTAGAAAAAAAACCCTACTGCCATTTTACTGCAAACTTCTCTCTGTGCAGCTCCTCCTCCAGTCTTGCCTAGAAGTGGGAAACAGGTAGCAAGGGGAACGGAGGCAGCCAGCACCCCGGGGAGAGGACGGTGCTGCCACCCAGCCCTCAGCCCTGGAGGATTGCTCAGGATACAGGTGGGTGCTTCAGCAGAAAGCTTGCCTGTCTTCCAGCAAAATGTCATTAAAACCTTTGATGATATTCAGTTCCTGTTAAGACAAATGAGCATTCTCTCAGGGGAAAATAAATAAATAAATAAATAAATAAACGTTTCACTGGAAAATTCACAACTGGCTTTAGTGTTACAATGACGCCCTTTTCACTGCGGATCCACAATTTGTTTGCTTTTCCAAGCACAACTGTTTTCCCACCTCTTTTCCCTTATATTCTTTCACATTCATGTTTATCAGTTACGCACAGAAATAAAACTGTTTTATGGTGAATACCCTCATTAATGTGCTTTAAACACTGTTGACTTTAAAATGATCCACTCCAAAGCTCTAAAGGCATTTTCAAGATTAAAAGTATCATTCCCCTTTTAGCGCAAACAATGTGAAGGCACCAGGTAGAAGGCAGAGATAGGGGAAAGCCATTTCCAAAGCTGAGAGGGATTCAGGAGATTTAGCTACAGCCTATCCAGCTTAAAATAAAGTTACAGCCCTGTCCTTTCCTATGGCTCACATCTCTGATGGCAAATGTCATTAAAGCCACACAGAGAGGCATCGCGCTTGTTCTGAATTGCTGAAACTCGATGACTGAGAAAATGACATCCTTTAGTGGATGGGGTGGGTTTTTTTCTCCATTGGGGCAGGGAATACTGCTAAGGGGAAGCAGTGCAGTGGGAGGAGATGCCTCCAGGCGCTGGGTACACATCTCGATGGTGTTGTCAAAGTTTAGAGCTTGCCCTTGCTGTGAGGATTCAGGCAGTTTTCCGAAGGCACTAAATGTCATTTAAGCTTTCAGATGATTTAAATCAAGTTCGCAAGATGTACCAGAACGATCTCCTACCTCATTCACCTGCAACGAGCCTTAAACCTACTTCGGCACGCACACATACCCAAACTGCCTTCGCTTTCAAGTTCAGCTTCCCTCTTACTAAAAAAACCAAAAAGGCAAATTAAATTATTCATTTCGATGTCAGACCACACTAGGCAACTTCCATACTCAGCCCAGCCTTGCTGCATAAAAGTCTCCCTTCTTTTTGTGTTTGCAGAGGAAACTGGCTCGTGGTCCCTTCTGCAAGCCAGAGTGCTCCAGCCTCCCAGTAACTCACCCCCACTGCTCCACAGCACAATAATATTGCACTTTTGGGGAATCCCTGCATAGTTGCTTCTGATTTTACCCCTGAGCCCATGCAGGTGGGCTGAGGAATCATTCCCGGGACACGAATCAAAGCTGTCCATTCCTGCGGCTGCTCCCTGCTCCCAGCACACGCTGCCTGCCATGCATCTTCAGAGCAATAACGAAGCTGTCAGTTGCAACCAGCCTTTGTGGATTACCCATATACATTTTGTTCCTGTAAAGCCAGGATGCCATTCCGCGATACATATTTAAGTCGGTATCTCCGCACCACGGCTGCCTGCGTGAAAGAAACCGAGAAACTATTACTGTGAAATTGCCTGCAGCTCTTGAGCACAGGAGGTAGCAACTGGCTAATAGTTTCTTAGACAGCCCTGGCAGATGTGTCAGGTTGCTTCGCAACTGCGCACCTCGTGGGAGAGCAACACACGCAACGCTCCCCCCTCCTAGTGTCCCCAGCTGTAATTAATCCATAGCATCATTTCTATAGTGTCAGCAGCACCATATGGACCAAGCGCTATTTTGCAGGACTAACCACAGAGGAGGAAGATTGCAATTATGTGTCTGATTATTCTCCAGGGCAGCCATGGGTTGTTTTATGGAAGGCAGGAGAGTCTGCAAGGTGTGGGATTGCCACGGATGTGGCTAGGAGAAGGAGGACGACCAGCAGAAGATGAAACAGTGGATAAAACTACCTCTTACCTTCCCTACTGCCACCAACATACATGACACTGCTTCCAGTCTTGCCTACAAGGTGAATCCAAAAAGGGTGGCTCCAAAATAAAACATCTATTTGGCATTCAACTCACCAAGTTGTCCACTGCATGATATGTGTTGAGCGAGCAGTTAAGAAGGATGTAAGGACACATTACTTTGATATCAACCCAACAGCCTCCTCTTCCCAAAGCTTATAAAGGGCTCCACGGAGTTCCAAATCAGAGCTGACTGCTTCGTTTCCCATAGGTATTTAAGTCAAGAGCAGTTATGAACCTTTACTGGTCTAGGTTTAAGTGCAAAACTCCTTTAATTGTCTTTGAAAGCCTACCCTAGAAAGAGAGGAACATTTTTTAAGACAGAACAGCCTCTCTAACCCTTATTAAAATTGTTTTGTTGGCAAGGCCATTATTTACCAATTATCTACTTAATTTATATGTCTATATCATATACATAATCAGATTACATAAAAGCTGATTTACTCAAGGAGACAACGGAGAAAGATTAAACACTGTGTTTCACTGGAGCCATCAGCTTTGCTACAGCAAAACTCACTCCAGAACCCTAAAGGAGAGGTCAGTGGGTCCTCGTGCTCCCATCAGCAGCCCCGAACCGCCCCGTCGGCAGGGAGACGCTGCATTAGCCCTGGTGCCCTGGTGCGCTGGGAAATGCATGTCAGCTGCCTCCATGACTCCAAGAAAACCCTACCAAAACAAGCAAGAGCACTGTTTCCTTCCTCCCTTCCTCTCCCCAGATTTGATGTTTACCAGGAACACTTTTGTCATCAATTCAATGCAGGGAATAAGAGTTTATACTTAAAAAAAGGTAACAATTACTTGTATTTGAATACTCCTTATAGAGGGAGTTGAAATAAAGCAGTTATGATCTCCGTGACAGTCACTACTGCTAATGCCTATCATAAAAGCCAGTAAGGAGGCAGATACATTGATTTATCATGCATTGCTGCGCTCATATATCTACTTTCTAATAAAAATCTGTGGAATTATTGCTTACACTGAGCTTCATGTGCCCATATTTGTATTGCTAACCTCTCCTGGAAGATTTCAAAGCTTTATTTATGGGAGGCTTTTATCTACCCCTAGGAAAAGCGCTCGCAACGGGAGCGTGCCTGCCCCTGAGACTCAAACCCGTTAAGAGTACAGATTTATACCACCCAGATTCCCCAGTAGAGAAGCATGCTCCTTATCTGAGCTCTCAGTTAAAGCGTGGATCCAGCTCACACTTGCAGGCACTGAGGATACTGGTGACCGGGGATTTTTGTACGAGCCCCAGGTAAGTCCTCCAACACCATTTCTTCAGGCAGGACCACATGTATCAGCTAAGATCAAGCCCTCCTTCTAAAGCACTTAAGGTTTGTTTCACAGTCATGGTTTTTTTCCTCCCCAGTGCATTGCTTTCTTACCTGCTTTTTAATCTTATCACGTAAGGATTTTTTCTGGATTTTAGAATTTTGTTAAATTTTTTTTTTAGCTTTTACTATCTATACACAGCATGTGCTGAGAGGAGCGATGTGTTAGTTTGGCTCAAAATATCTTAACTATACTCCAGGAAAAAGTGGTTCCCTATCTTTTCTCTACGATTCTTGCAGATTATGCTGAATTTTGCCAGATTTAAGAACCAAAGAAACATACCAAGTGCCGCGTTTAAGAGCTACAAGATTGGGATATGAAAAAAGTTGATGCTTTGTCAAAAACACTTTATGTGGATGGAAAAAAAAACACAAATAGAAAGAATCACCAACAGTTTCTCCCAGACGAATTTTCATTTTTTATTAAATCTATTTCTGATGCATTCGAGGATGAAACATATCAAGCCCAGGAAATAAGTGTGTAAGCAACTTCCAAGAATAATCAGGATTTACAATGACCTTTTATTCTAGGCAAGCAAAGGCAAGTGGCATGATGGATACAGAAAAAAATTACTGAGAAACAAGGAAATTTGCATCCAGCACCGGCAGCAGTGAAGGGGGCACTGAAATATGCTCGCTTTACACAGAGGGCTACAGTGCCATGTTATTGCAGACAAATGAAGGGCTTATATTAAAAATGCATAATTTAATCAAGAGAAAAAACTACTAATCAGATGGAAATATGCAGACCTGATATTGGTTTTTTAATATTAGTGTTATTAAATTCTGCTATAGTTTCTTACAGAATCACCCAAATGTAAATTAATATAAGGAGAAACAGTTAACAAAATTACAGGACCAGATCAAACATTCCCGCTCGTTTTCAAGCGCCCGCTGACTTGCAATATTAGGAATGGCATGAAAGGCTTAGTATAAAATACTACATGTACTGATCTAGTAGTATTTTCCCCCATCAGAGCAGCTTGAAATGAGCCCAGAAGCACTTCCTGGTGCTGGGCAAATGGGAGCTGAAGTTCGGTGCCAGCATAAGTCTCTGCCTTGGCCCAACACGGAGCTGCCGCCTCTGTGTGCCATAACCTGAGCATGGCAGGAACTTATTCCCTGGACATAATCAGCCTCCAGAACTGATACCTGCCTTGAGAAAACAGGGCTGGGCATTCCTCTAATTTGACATCTTAAAATCATTAAAAATATCCTCCGTTTGTGCATGCACAAATGATGTGAGAGTCGTCGCCTCTGCTCAGCATCTCTCGGGCTTGTGGCACCTCCCTTTACCCAGGGCTCTTCCACTGCCGGTGCTAAAGCATGAGTTTCCAACTTGCTTGTTTTACATGAGGGTGAAACAGCTGGGCAGAAAGGGACTGTCACATGCCAAGTGGAAGCGTGCCTTGGGATTAAAGCTAGGAAAAGACCCCAAGTCCCTCTTCTCACTGGAACATTTCTGGTGCGGCAAACCTCAGCAGAGAGAGATGTGCTTGTCTTGAAACTCTGCCAAGGAACTTGGGGCTCACATTTCAGACTACGCGCCTGTTTCGCTCTACTCGAGTTACAGCAAGAAAGTCACTCTGTAACACCATTCTTCCGGAAAATGAAGAATTATTAATATTGATTTGGTTTATAAGAGTGCCTAGAGGCCCTGGCCCCACTGTTTCAAGCAGTGTAGAAATGCCAGAAAAATTATGCTTATATATATTTTTTTCCCTTTGTCAATTAGAAAATAAACGCTGTAGAGCAGAGATTCTTTCTTTTCGTTTGCACAGTAACTTGTACCATAAGGTCTTAATCTTTCACGCATATCTGAACACACACAAAAAAGATCAAAACAGGTACCGAGCATTTAACGTTAACACTGATTCCCACCGACGCTTTATTTGATATCCACGTATGAGAGAAAGAGAAGAGGCACAGCAGGAAAGCGAGGGAGATTAAACAGCATGTGTGACCGGTAATAGACAAAATCGCTCATTTTGCAAAAATAGCTGTAGACCCTTTTAGACCGAAAGCTGATGTGTCAGTCTCACTTCCGACTTCTTTTTCATTTTATGTTATTTACCATATGAGTGTTTGTGACACTACTCGCACCAGGGGATAAATAAAGCCAGGCCAGATTCCCTCTGCTTCCTTTTTATCCCATTTTTACCAGCTGGTACCAACCCCTGATCGTAGGTCCTGCATGAGCATAACACCATAGCACTGCACACACGTGGCCACCGGCAGCATCACATAACAGCCAGGAAGCTGCTGCTGCTCTTGACTCCCTGCTGCGTTACACCAGTGTTAATGAGGAGTAAATAATAATAATGAACCAGCTTTCTTCAGCCGACAGTAAGGCGTTCAGTGTTTGCTGAAGCCACTGGCAGCTCAGGGTCAGTTTCCAGAGGCCCCTGCCTAGCAAATGTTGCAATACTGCAAACACTATATATTCAGGAAGAGCAATTCTATGGTACACACTTCAAAGCACCCCATCCTGCCGGATTAGGAAATCCTTTGCAGATGGCAGATGAATGAAGCTGGAGGGGACGCTCACCCTCATGGGCTACAGCCTATCTCCTGCAGCGTGTGCCTGGGCTTGACGTCACCTCTCTAACCAAAGAAGAGCTGCCGCAGAGCCCTTCGGCTTCGCAGGGTGGGTCAGGAGTTAGCAGAGGCAGGTAAATCCTCAGAGGGTCGTGGGCGCCCTGGCCAAAAGGGTTGCATTAAGCCATGCTGCCACATGATTAGAGCTGGCTCAGGCAATGTCCCTCTGAGCTGCAGTCCCACCTCAGTTTTGCTTCCTACCACAGCAGCATATCCTCCAAAACAAGAAGCCCAACTCCCTCTAAAGTCAAGTTCCCCCCATTCCCAGAGAAATCTCGCTGGTTTAGGAGAAGCAGCCAAAGCACAGTGCTATAACCCGTGGCCGGGGGAGCTTACTCATCTGCGCTGCTCACATGAGACCCCTGCTAGGCAGCAACAAAATCCTAAACAATCTTCCAAGCTAACGCACCGAGCAGTGCCTTCATCTTGCTGTAAACATCTCTGCCTTTAACCAACATGTTAGGCAGAGTTATTCCTCGCTGACTTGAGCCAGGAAACACGGGGTAGTTCCCAGGCCAACAAGCATTGTCCCAGATGGCTTCTCCTGTCTGGGACACAGCGCTGGCACCACCATCCTTATATTTGAGGACTTTTGCTGTCCCAACCCTCCTAATCACTGTGCAACAGAGCAGTGCTGTTACCCAGGGCTGAGATATGACCCAAGGAGGCAGGAGGCAAAGGCACTGGGGCAGACTGAATGCAGAGTGCGGGCAGGACCCTGCCCCTCAGCTGGAATCGGATGTCATTGGCTTGGTCGCTGGTAAGCACAAAATTTAGGAAGATTCCCAGTAAAATGTAGTGGCTAAAGGCATACTGTTTCCTGAAACTCTTAAAAGACCAAAGCACTGGTATTACCCACTCTATTTCTATCGCCTTTTTGATGCCCCCTTTATTCCATGGAGGCTGCTACAGACTTAACAGCTAGGAATTGAAAACGTGGAAGGAATACGTGTATGAGCAAATCAAGAGGACAATTCTTTAACTTCTTGAAGGTTTGGGGAACAAAACACTGGGAGAAAGACCTAGCAATTGAATTCCACTTCATTAGAGGGAGAACCATTTCTGAAAGAAGAAATAATCATCAAGATGGAAATACAACAGTTGAGCAACAGGTCTGGAAGGGAAAAAAAAGATGGGGCTTTCTGCTGAAAGCCTTGCAGCAGCCTTGTCCTACACTTTATTGGCCTCTAGTGGAAAACAGAAGCTATGTCTTGCGATCACAAAATTTCACCTATGGAGCACAGGGGAAAATATACCACTCTCAATAGAGAGTTTGAACACATACCTGACGAAGGAAGGCAAGGCATGAGACTAAAAAGAACAACTATTCTGCACTAGCTACATACAGTCTTGGTATTGCTGTCATTCAGGGAAGGCATTGAGTTAAATATTAGTTCTTTTCTACACATGTTCCCATTCGGGTGCGCCTCTTAACTGTCTGCTGTAAAAGAAATAGAATTTCTCCTGCAGAGGCACTAAGTTTGTCGATATTTGGGCTACCGTTCCGAGCCATTGTATGTACTCCACTGAATGTTAACCCTTGTAGCACTCAGACCACAGCAGTTTGGCTATAAAGTCATCTCTAAAATAGAAAGTTCAGTTGCTATCTTCTGTAAACATGGGCTCTTGAAATGAAAGAATATGCCTGTATGGAGCAGACAGTGATCGTGATAGCAGTTCTGCCTAGGTATAAATTTAGTGATTCAAAACCCATGGCTCCAGTTTCCATGGCTATAAAAAGTCGAGAGCTCTCCTCAATTAATTAAAAATACAAACCATAACCAAAAGAAAGCACTAAGTAGGATCACAGGGACAAACCTCTGAAAAGGCAGGTCAGTGGAGGGCAGTAGGCTCAGCGCAGAGATATCAGATGTCATAAAAGAACAAGTCATCTGTTGGACAGAGCAGAGCTCTCAAAAAACGAGCCAGCTAAAAAGCAAACGCTGCCCCCAGCAGAACTGTGCGTACCAACAATGAACAGATACCTCCTGAGCAGTGAAGGGATGCAGATCGCTGGTGGATGCTGGCCTCCTTCGGCTGAGTATAAGCCTCTGTGCACCCCTCCAACAGCTCCGTAAGCCTGGCTTGCTTTCCTCCCTCCTCTGACGCCTGCCTTCTGGAGCCCAGGGCAGCGCGGCAAGGTTTGCTCCGTGGGAAACAGCATCCGTCGCGGCAGCCTTGAGATGGTGGAAGGCAGATGGCAGCACGATACTCGGCACCGAGCAGACCGCTTGGCTGGTGTTCAGCAGAGGCACGGCCCTGCATCCAGCTCCAAGGACATGCCTTCAATCTTCAGCAGAGGCTGGGCACTTGGGAGCCTCGGTGCACAGGAAAAGGGAAAAGAGCAACAGGCACTCAAACCTGGGGAAAAAACTTACTCAAAACATACTTTTGGTGTATTTTGACTGGGTTTTGTGTTCTTTTGCTCCTGCATTCATTTTACCAGCCTCTGTGCTAGCCTAGGGTACAGGGACATGCCAGTAGAAGCTGCTTTGGAGGCTGAACTGCTAAAAAAAAAAACAAACAACAAAAAAGCCCTATGCCAAAACACCACAGCATTCATTCATTCAAGGTGAGATGATGAATCTGAAAAAAACATTTTGAAAGCCAAGTGCAGTGTTCTGACCTGTTCTGCTCAAACTGCTTGTATTCCCTGTTTACCTTCAAGGACAGAAGGGAAGAGACACCAACGGCCAAAAGCCACCACGTTAATATTTTTTGCCAATTCAGAAGCATTCACACCACCCACCCTGTGTGTGCCTGAGTGTGAGAGAGAAACGTAACCAGCGGCAGGGAAACTAGGCAGTAAATACCAGGCTACCCCTTGCTCGAGGTGTTCCCTTGGCTCAGTGCTGGTCCAAGTGCCTTTTTTTCTGCAACATTAAGCAGAGTAACCTAAAGCAGCCTGATTTTTATACTATAAATGTAAAATAAGCAAGCACAGGACTTTGAGCCCATGAATTCTCAGGGCTGGTTGAACTCCCATCTGTAAATCCTACAGATTAGTTATGTTTATTTCCTTTATGAGGGAAGTAAAAAAAAAAAAGAAAAATATTAAATACAATCAGTCTGAGCTGGAAATAGGCTTCTCTCTGCCTCTTGTACAGACCAGGATCTCAGAGAGAGCAGTAGAAAGCAGACACAATGGCAGCAGGACTGCTGTGTGGCAGAGTTTCACCAGGCTGGGGCAGCACCAGAAGCAAAGTAAGGTTGTTATGGCACAGGAAAGTTTTCCCCGTGTCAAGAGAGGCAGCCAGCAGAGCTTTCTACACCTCATCCTTTGGCTTTCTTTGCACAACATAATGAACTCCACTTACAGTCTTAACTCGGTAGGCTGCAAAATATTTGGCACTGCTTTGATCTATATTCTTTCAGTTAAGCGGCGGTATGGATGATACCCAGTTCAAAACGGAAAAGGTAAAAAAATAAAAATAAAAATAAAAATCACACGATCCTTAACAGACAAGTTAAACCTGCTTATCTGCAGAGGAATGAGTGTCTTGTTTTAGCAACAGCTGACTCACATGAGAAAGCAGTCACAGTCGTGCCCTGGCAGACCACATACCAGTGTGGCCAAGGTGCTTCCTACAGGGGAGGAGGATCCTCTTAACTCAAGATACTGAAAATACACAAGAGACTCACATGGTAAAAACAACCCTGAGCTGCCATGGGTGTATAATAAATGTGACTTATAATAATCTCTTTTACCACCACCAGATAACGTGGAGCTTCTGAGGCTGTTCACAAGTCCCGGGTACAAGCATTTGCCTTTACATCACCACATCTCAAGGCACAAACAAGTACACAAGCTCAGAACTGGCTTGGGAACCCCTGAGCAGGGACTCTGCGGCTCGTGGCACATGCCAAGCAAGTAACTCATATGCCACGCCTGCAGCTGGGCTACAGGATAACCACCGGCACCTTTGCTTGGTCCTGGACCACTGGATAACCTGGCCAGCAGAGAAAGCCAGCTGATTGGGATAATTTTTAAGACCAGTACTTTGCTTTTTATCCACTAAGATAAAAATATTTAAGTTGAATTCTTTTACACACAAGAGAAATTCAGCCTCAGCTTCTGTTGTGCCCCCTATGAATTGGGCACCTTACATGTTTACCACTTCTTACAAGTCCTGAAACTTTTTAGATGTTCCAGTGGCATGACAAGCTTGTCCCCAGATCCATGCTCTGCTCAAGGGATCCTACAAAGCGACCCGCGCAGCAGCCGAGTCGCATCGGTTTTAGGCCCCCTGCAAAAAGGCAGCGCCACCCTCCCCTTCCCGTTTTGCACAGCCCGGGACACAAGTGCTGCGGACGTGGGCGCGCTTACCCAGGCACGCAGAAGTGGCAGCGGATGGCTGAGTGTTAGAGCCGGACTCTCTGCTCCTTTAGTTAGGGGTGAATGCTTCCTGGGGTTGAGATGGGGCTCCAAGCACCGCGAGAACTGCCTGAGTTTCAGCAAGGCTCTCTCTGGCAAGAGGCTCACAGGTGCTGCTTGGGCAGGGCTGGTGGGAATGAGTGTTAGAAACGGAGCTTGCAGAACCTTCCAGGAGTGGAAAACCCCTCTTGCTCCCTTCTCTGCAACAACTGAATAACTTAATACACCATCATTCACAGCATAGCACACTGCTGTTCAGGAGAAGTTTTTTCCCTCACCCTCTCACCTCCAAAAGTCATTTTGGTTCCAGAATTTTTTTAATACTGAGCCAGACTCCCCAGTTTTAAATGCTGGACAACTCTACACACTGAGCTTATAACAAAAACAGTGAGTTCAGATGAGGCAAAGATACTTTAGGAAAAATAACAAACCAAACACCACCACCAAAAAGAAACCTGACAACAACCGCCCAGCACTACACATAGTAGAAATTAGTCCAATTTAGATTTTAAATCATTCCTAGGGAGACCTACTTTTACTATCCACAGCAAAGACTTTTTTAGAAAATGAGCTCGTTGCTGTGGAATTAATAATAGATCTATGCAGATTGATATTCCCAGGAGATAAAGGGAAAGGGAAAAATATTAAAAACGGATGCTCCTGGCAAATGAAAAACTAATGGACCATATTTTCCCAAAGGGGTGGGAGGTGCTTTCATTTTATTCCGCTCTGATGACTATGCGAGACCTGCTGTAATAGGTAACTCTCAGGGAGCACCATTTCCAGCTAAATGGAAACACCTTGAAAATTTCATAGAGAATGCGGAGGAGAGTGTAACTCATCACATACCAAATCTGAAGAGCACTGAATGGTCGTGACACTGCACCGGAATGTAGCTCTGTTTATGATTTTCCTGAAAACCAAAAGAATTCTGCAACATTTCAACCTGGAGTTTCTGTATAACTATGGCAGGAACAGGAAGGATCTGAGTTGCAACCAAAGACGCTGCCAACTAGGAACAGTGTTTTTTCAAAGCTAACCTCTATTGGCACCTGAGGTTCAACAAGGCCCAGTGCTGGGACCTGCACTTGGGTCACAACAACCCCATGCAAGGCTACAGGCGTGGGGAAGAGTGGCTGGAAAGCTGCCCAGCAGAAAAGGACCTGGGGGTGCTGGCTGACAGCCAGCTGAACATGAGCCAGCAGTGTGCCCAGGTGGCCAAGGAGGCCAACAGCATCCTGGCTTGTATCAGGAACAGTGTGGCCAGCAGGAGCAGGGAAGTGATCATGGCCCTGTACTCAGCACTGGTGAGACCACACCTTGAATGCTGTGTTCAGTTTTGGGCCCCTCAGTACAAGAAGGACGTTGAGGTGCTGGAGCGTGTCCAGAGAAGGGCAACGAAGCTGGTGAAGGGTCTGGAGAACAAGTCTGCTGAAGAGCGGCTGAGGGAACTGGGGTTTTTTAGCCTGGAGAAGAGGAGGCTGAGGGGAGACCTTATTGCTCTCTACAACTACCTGAAAGGAGGTTGTAGTGAGGTGGGTGGTCTCGTCTCTTCTCTTCATCCAAATAACTAGGGATAGGATGAGAGGAAATGGAATTCCCCCCATCAAGCTGCACCAGGGGAGGTTTAGATTGGATATTGGGAAAAACTTCTTCACCAAAAGGGTTGTCAAGCATTGGAACAGGCTGCCCAGGGAAGTGGCTGAGTCACCCTCCCTGGAGGTATTTAAAAGACGTGTAGATGTGGTGCTTAGGGACATGGTTTAGTGGCGGACTTGGCAGTGCTAGGTTAGGGGTTGGACTCAATGATCTTAAAGGTCTTTTCCAACCTAAATGATTCTATTCTATGAAAAATATTTTACTTTCAAACTCCTTTTAAGGATTTCAACAACTCCAATGGAACAGCTGAAAGATTTCACCATTGGTAACACCCTTGAAGCCACTCACAATATTCATCAATATTGATAAGCCAAACTCATGCAATTACCTGCATTTTCAAAACCGCATGGACTACTAGCAAATTAGTTATCAAATTATTTAGAAATAAAACAATTATAACCTGATTTGCATTATTTAATATTTATTGATACAAAAGAAAAAATTATTTGTAACAAGCCATATATTTACAATTTATACTGGAGAAAGACCTTTTAAGATCAATGAAACAATACATCTGAGCAAGAGACAGACTAGTGAAACCAAACTCTGACCTCCCAGAAACCCAAACAGGGTCAACTACCAGAAAGAGTCTGTGATCAAAGAGATCCAGTAACATCCCCCCACCAGGGTGTAGGCAGGGTCTTAAAGGGAAGCTGAGTGGAAACAAGTCCACAAATGGGGAAGCAAGAGAACCCTTCCCTTGTCTACCACATCCCCCCAGGGGTGCCTGTACAATAGGTATGAGGCTTTAGATGTGGAGGAGCAGTCAGTGGATGATGTGGGTGTTGATCTACCGGCACCAGAGGAATCGCCAAGATCAGAAACACCTACCCCCCATATCACCGCCACCTCCACAAGGGAAAAAGGACAGGTCATAGTTGTAGGAGACTCCCTTCTGAGGGGAATAGAGGGTCCAATATGTCAGCCTGACCCTCCTCATAGGGAAGTCTTCTGCCTCCCAGGAGCCTAGGTTAGACATCACTAGGAAACCCCCTAGCCTGGTATGGCCCTCAGACTACTACCCGTTACTGCTCTTCCACGTGGGTGGTGATGAAGTTGCAGTACATAGCCCAAGGGTGATTAAGAGACTTCAGGGCCTTGGGATGGTTAGTGAAGGAATCTGGGGCGCAGATTATCTTTTCTTCCCTCCTTCCGCTTGCAGGCAGTGATGTTGTAAGGAACAGGCAGACCCTATCTATCAACACATGGCTCTGTGGCTGGTGTCACCGACACAACTATGGGTTTTTTGACACTGGGATGGCCTACACGACACCAGGATTGCTGGTGTCAAATGGGAGCCACCTTTCTCAAAGGGGAGAGATGGTCTTTGCTCAGGAGCTTGCGGGGCTCATTGACTAGAGGCGAAGCGGGAGGGGGAAAATATCAGGCTTGCCCATGACAAGCTGTGGGACAATACACAACAGTTAGAGGAGTGAGCTGCTAGTATGAGGCCTCAACCTGTTGCCCAGAGGCGTGCTGGGAGCACTGCAGCACAGTCGAAGTCTTGCAGAGATGAGCTGGGGACTCCTGAGGTAGCAGGAGCCAACAAGGAAACTCCCATGAAACACCTCAAGGGTATCAAGGGGTGCTCTGCTAAGGAGACACGGCCCACATCCCA
>VZTV01111614.1:2272-18530 GCA_013400875.1 Anhinga rufa
AGCATTTTGCCATCCTGGTTTGGCTGGTCTCTAATCCCTACCACAATACTAATTTTAGCTAATCGTCGTCATTTTTCTTTAAATAAGCCCACACTAACCAAAGTGGTGAGAGAATGAAGTACGTAATTTCTTTTGTAGCCCAATATCTCCATCTTATGGTCATAGTATGTAAAAGGGCTAAGCTTTTCAGTATTCATTTTACCATGACTTTTAATGGAGACTTCTGATTAGCAGGTAAAACACAGTTTAGTATTTTATCTGAAACAGTTGAGATATTTTTTCAAAACTTTTAGGATTTTNTTTTAGGATTTTGAACAGGATGCTGAATCTTTTTCTGAGGGAAGGGGTAGTATAAATTACTGGTGACTGATACAATCCCAGCCTATGCTCTTCAACACCAGTGCTGCACCTTGTAAGAAGACAGAAGCTGCACAGAAAATACCTATCCATCTATGCATCAGCAAACCATGGATTTTCACCACTGTGCTTTTTTTTGTCACAGAATTCCTAAGGGAAAATTAAGTCATGCAATATTAACAGTATGTTTTCATTAATGCTTGGCATCAAGGTCATAGGGGACCAGGCAAAGTCAGAAACAGATACAATGCTAAACTCAGTTTGGTGAATGGTCTGTATGCTTTACAGCTGCCCCAGATAGGCTGCTCATGATCTGCGTACTCTAGAAAGACCCAACTGAGCAGACAACAGAGGAGACCTGGAGGCAATGAGCTTGGCAGGAAACAGCTGCTGGTAGAGAGATGTGATAGACAACAACACTGATTGCTCTCTCAGAAATGCGCTCCAGATGGTGATATGGCATGCTGTGGTTCACTGGGAGCAACTTCATTTGTATGGGGCTAGAATATCAGCTCCTGCCTGCACTGAAAAAAAGGGTATGAATATGCTGAGGACTCAAGATCAGATGGGAGTAATGAAATCAGACTAGCATACTAGCCAGACTGTATCCTGGGAGATACTCACTACACATCAAACATACCTCTATTAATGTTGCAATTGATAGTACACATCTTCTGTCACATGTTATTCCTGTTCTGGCACTGAATGGCAGCACCATTTGATTTCCCACAGAGGAGAAATAAAAACCAAAACCCAGTGATATTGAGCTTAGCTAGCCTCAAAGCATTGACTGTTTTATTTATCCATCTATTGCAATCTTGGCATAGAATCTCTTGGTCAGAGAATGTGCAAGCAAATTATTCTTTCTGGAATGTTAAAGAAAACCAATTCCTCTAATCAGAGAGCAGGCAAGCAGCAAACTCTCCTTTGCTCACATTGTCCACTTTTGACTGCTGCCTCTTCATATAATTCTGAACAGCAAAACCTGCTAACCACACAGCATCTCTCCCCAAGACCAAACATTTCCTTGCACACTAGAGAAATTAACTTTAACTCAAAAATCTATATTTATCAATACCACCTGGCAAAATCTGCAACAAAAGCACATTTTATAGTGTGGAAAAATAATAATTCTGACAGATATGTTAAGCATTTTTTTGTCAGTCCTAATGCAGCCTAATGATAATGGCAAATAAGCAGTAGCCCATCCATCCTGTCTGCCCACTGCAGCTCTTCTGTTTGGTCAAGTGAGAGTCTGTCACAAAGTATATTGCCAGTACTACCTCTAATAATTTAGGATGGATGTGATGTTCCCACAATACTCAGCTCTTGTGTTTTGAAAGAAGGTCTACATTTTTTCCAACGTGTTCTTGTTAAGTTTAATCCAAGCACCATTGCAAAAGGAGCACTGAGGGAAATCACATCATAAGGAAGCACGGATTCCTGCCCTCATACAGTGACTGTATGGGTTCAGGAATAGGAAAGGCTCTGTAAGTGGGATGTAAGACCTGCTTGTTTATTTAAAATAACACCCGACTACTGAAAATACGTAGTATTAATCATATTAAATTGAAACCTGCCCAATCCCACATAAGCAGGAGAGACTCCAGAAAGATTGGGTCCCATGATCATACCATGGACTGAGGGACCACAGCCAAAAGGTACAAGTGGTATATACCTGTTACCAGCAATGCAGTCTTTCCTCTAAAATGAGACATCGCTACCTGGGCTATATAGACAGAGTGATGGCAAAGTGAAGGAATGGGAAACCATTACTTCATACTTTGCTTTGTCCTGTATTTTTAAAGTAAAATTAAATCTCAGCAGTCTTTATTTAGTTCAATATTTACAAAAAAACCTGCTCTGGATTTGCTGGTTAGAGCAAACTCATGGTGGGTGCCAGAATTTGCTACTTTCCCAGCTCTCTGCACAGTGGCTTGGGTTCCCACTGCTCTGAATGCCAGTGCAGGACCACACAGCCAGGACAGCATGGCAGCCTAGATAGGACCTTCTCACTCAAGTCACTCTTCATCACATACCTGTGGTTGACAAAGAATTTAAATGCTCTGTGAGTTATTTCTGGTCATGGGACCTAGAGTGGTTCACACTGTGTCTAAAACTGCACTTGACAACGGTAAGGCGTAGAGATGAACCATTGCAAGACTCCTTCGTAAATTAAAAAAGAAGAGACCTAAATAACATCAAATGGAATAGAAATAAAGAAAAGTGTATGAAAAAAAATACAAGAGGTTTGAGAGAAGGACAGTTGCTATTACTGGTGTTCCTCAGTTGTAACACTGGTAAGTCATAACATGGTGCTAAGTTCCAAAATCGGCTCACCTCCTTGTATAATCCACACATGCACCACAATCACAAAATAAATCATAGCTGCTATACCTACACAATTAAGCAAAGTGCTTCTGCTTATTTTCCAATATATCAGTTACTGGAAGTAGGCAGTGGCCATTTACCACTAGGAGGAAAGCTGAAGCATTAACCCTCTTTTGCCAAGGAACATGCTTTGAACCAAGACACCAACCACCTTTCTTCGATTGCATCAGTAAAAACAGGTAGCTGAACTTCCTAATAGATGGTGATGATCATTATCCCTTTCCTAAATTAAATCTGATTTTCTTAATTCACTATCCAGAAGTCTCATCTGGATCCCATAACACACAGTCATGCATTCTCCCTGTGAGGTCAGGAAAGATTTTGCAGAGTTTGTAAATGGTGGATAATATAGGCATACTGCACTGCAAGACAAAGCCCGGGAGAGTGAGTTTTAAGCTTGCAGCAGGATAATGCCTGCATTTAATCAGTGCACTTTTCCTTTTGAGCCCAGGAAAGTTGTTCACAGAGTTTCTGATCTGAATTGAAGAGCCCTTAAATAAAGGTCTCTTCCAGTTTCTTGTGGTTCTTTATTCTTGGTCTGCCATAGCATCCCCATATAAATGGTCATGAATGCTACCTTCACAACTTAAAGGGGATTAAGAATGCTGCTTCCCAGGAATGGTGGACTATAAAATATTGCTGTGGAGATGACAGAACTGTGGAATGGCTGTATCTACTAGTACTTGCACTGCCATAGTCCTTCCCTAGCTCATCAACAGGTAAAGTTGTAGCCTGTGAGTCTTTAATACACTTAGCATATCTGTTCACACTGCCAGAATGACACTGTCATGGCAGATATATCCTCCACAGTAAAAATGGGTGTGTGATCAACTATTTATCTCAGGAACAAAAAAAAAACAAAAACAAAAAACCAGAGAAGTTTTCATGCAGAATAAACATCCCTGCACCTGCTCTGGCGTCAGTGGCTGCAGGATTCCGACAGATGCTGCTTTGCCTAGAAGAGTCAAAATGTGTATGAGTGCTGCTTGTGATTTCAAAGACTTTTAACCTCACATAACATTGAACTTTCTGGCCATTTCACTGGTGATCCTGAACTTTGTCTTACAATGCTAAAAAAAGTAAATAAATAATATAGAAAAGGTACATTTTAAAGTAGGTGTGTAACAAGATTCCAAACACTCGCAAACTCTTCCTATTATAGTGTCCTGGTTTCAGCTGGGATAAAGTTAATTCTCCTCCTAGTAGCTGGTGTAGTGCTGTGTTTTGGATTTAGTATGAGAATAACACACTGATGTTTTCGTTGTTGTTAAGTAGTGCTTACACTAGTCAAGGACTTTTCAATGTCCCACGCTCTGCCAGGTGCACAACAAGCCGGGATGGAGCACAGCCAGGACAGCTGACCCAAACTGGCCAAAGGGATATTCCATACTATGCAACATCATGCTCAGTATATAAGCTGAGAACAGTTGGCTGGGGGACGATGATCACTGTTCAGGGATGGGCTGGGCATCTGTTGGCAGGTGGTGAGCAATTGTATCATGCATCACTTGCTTTATTATTATTTTTGTTATTATTATTGTTGTTGTTTATTATTATTTTATTTTATTTTATTTCAATTATTAAACTGTTNGTGGTTCACACTGTGTCTAAAACTGCACTTGACAACGGTAAGGCGTAGAGATGAACCATTGCAAGACTCCTTCGTAAATTAAAAAAGAAGAGACCTAAATAACATCAAATGGAATAGAAATAAAGAAAAGTGTATGAAAAAAAATACAAGAGGTTTGAGAGAAGGACAGTTGCTATTACTGGTGTTCCTCAGTTGTAACACTGGTAAGTCATAACATGGTGCTAAGTTCCAAAATCGGCTCACCTCCTTGTATAATCCACACATGCACCACAATCACAAAATAAATCATAGCTGCTATACCTACACAATTAAGCAAAGTGCTTCTGCTTATTTTCCAATATATCAGTTACTGGAAGTAGGCAGTGGCCATTTACCACTAGGAGGAAAGCTGAAGCATTAACCCTCTTTTGCCAAGGAACATGCTTTGAACCAAGACACCAACCACCTTTCTTCGATTGCATCAGTAAAAACAGGTAGCTGAACTTCCTAATAGATGGTGATGATCATTATCCCTTTCCTAAATTAAATCTGATTTTCTTAATTCACTATCCAGAAGTCTCATCTGGATCCCATAACACACAGTCATGCATTCTCCCTGTGAGGTCAGGAAAGATTTTGCAGAGTTTGTAAATGGTGGATAATATAGGCATACTGCACTGCAAGACAAAGCCCGGGAGAGTGAGTTTTAAGCTTGCAGCAGGATAATGCCTGCATTTAATCAGTGCACTTTTCCTTTTGAGCCCAGGAAAGTTGTTCACAGAGTTTCTGATCTGAATTGAAGAGCCCTTAAATAAAGGTCTCTTCCAGTTTCTTGTGGTTCTTTATTCTTGGTCTGCCATAGCATCCCCATATAAATGGTCATGAATGCTACCTTCACAACTTAAAGGGGATTAAGAATGCTGCTTCCCAGGAATGGTGGACTATAAAATATTGCTGTGGAGATGACAGAACTGTGGAATGGCTGTATCTACTAGTACTTGCACTGCCATAGTCCTTCCCTAGCTCATCAACAGGTAAAGTTGTAGCCTGTGAGTCTTTAATACACTTAGCATATCTGTTCACACTGCCAGAATGACACTGTCATGGCAGATATATCCTCCACAGTAAAAATGGGTGTGTGATCAACTATTTATCTCAGGAATAAAAAAAAAAACAAAACAAAAAACCAGAGAAGTTTTCATGCAGAATAAACATCCCTGCACCTGCTCTGGCGTCAGTGGCTGCAGGATTCCGACAGATGCTGCTTTGCCTAGAAGAGTCAAAATGTGTATGAGTGCTGCTTGTGATTTCAAAGACTTTTAACCTCACATAACATTGAACTTTCTGGCCATTTCACTGGTGATCCTGAACTTTGTCTTACAATGCTAAAAAAAGTAAATAAATAATATAGAAAAGGTACATTTTAAAGTAGGTGTGTAACAAGATTCCAAACACTCGCAAACTCTTCCTATTATAGTGTCCTGGTTTCAGCTGGGATAAAGTTAATTCTCCTCCTAGTAGCTGGTGTAGTGCTGTGTTTTGGATTTAGTATGAGAATAACACACTGATGTTTTCGTTGTTGTTAAGTAGTGCTTACACTAGTCAAGGACTTTTCAATGTCCCACGCTCTGCCAGGTGCACAACAAGCCGGGATGGAGCACAGCCAGGACAGCTGACCCAAACTGGCCAAAGGGATATTCCATACTATGCAACATCATGCTCAGTATATAAGCTGAGAACAGTTGGCTGGGGGACGATGATCACTGTTCAGGGATGGGCTGGGCATCTGTTGGCAGGTGGTGAGCAATTGTATCATGCATCACTTGCTTTATTATTATTTTTGTTATTATTATTGTTGTTGTTTATTATTATTTTATTTTATTTTATTTCAATTATTAAACTGTTGCTTATCTCAGCCCTTGAGTTTTCTCACTTTTACTCTTCCAATTCTATGCCCCATCCCACCAGAGGGGGAGTGAGTGAGCTGCTGGGTGGTGCTTAGTTGCTGGCTGGGTTTAAACCACGACATATAGAGAAGATACAACTTCTGTTCTACTGAATAAATCAGGGATCTAGGGAAAGTGCCGTAGAATTGCTGAGACATCTTTCTTCGAAGAGGTCTTACAGACTCAATAAAACATATTCATGGAATGAGATTAAAACTGCTCCTTCAGTTCACAGTACATTTTAGAGAATACTGTGTGTGCATCATACTTAAAGAAAATGTGAAGGATGAAACACGCGTGTAAATCTAAGGAGCATGCCCATGTTCAAGAAGCAATCTCGATCATATTTGTGAATGCAAGAAGGCATTGTTTTAACAACTACTGAAGCAACATTTACATAAAAGCCTTTCCCCAGGGAAAAGCAATGTCACTAGGTAACTCTGAAGGGCAGGGGCCATGGCCAGACACTGAATCACCAGGGGCATGCAGTTCAGCATTCGCAGGGTTCTCAGCACCTTCATTTACAATGATGAGGGTCAAGGGGGACTTGCCTTCCCAAAGAAGGTTTTGCTGAGCACTGGTATATATCTGGGGCTGAATCTGCTCAGCTTTTCACATGACAATTGCTTCTGAAGTCTCAGCATTGCACTAGTCCTGGAGCAGAGGGGACGCACCAGTCGCTCCAAGCATTGCCAAGGCCAGCCCCACAGCAGCATGACCAGGCTGCCCATGCAGTCTCAGCTCTTACACAAGCCACAAGGCACTGGGTCCAGTGAGGAGCTGCCTTTCTGCAGGGGCCTTGGGAGCAGCAGGAAGAAGACCTTGAAGAACTGGGATCCATAAGTCCTTGTTTTGCCTTTGCCTGCAGCAGGGAAATGGGCCACTTTTTTTCCTGTCACTTGTATAAATCCCCTTGCATCCCCTTGGCTGACTCAGCTAGCGGTGAGCTGTTGGCAAGGCACAGGCTCTCCATTTTGTTCCCACTGTCTCCATCCCCACAATCACTTTCCCAGGGGTGACTGTGACTTGAAGGCTGGGGAGTCGGCAAAAAGGCACAGTGCCTGACACTGGAAGACTTACAGCAAACAAGCAGTAAAGAAACACAAATAGCTCAGGAGGTATACAAAAGATTTTTCAGGAATATCATTAAATGTAGGTTTTGAGGTTCTTTAATGGGACCTAAAGCAACTGGCATTCCATTTCCACGCACCTCGTGTGTGTTTTGCATTAAGCATTAATCATGATCCTTGAATATTTAGGCACAAAGAATTCATGTGTTTTCTGACACACGTGTTGATGTTGGATTTATAGTTAAGATATTCCAAAGATTAAGTGCTCCCCTTAGTGTTAGCAATTTAGAAGGCACATAGCTATTTCCTCTCGTCTAAATATGTGATGATGCAACAGCCAAAATAAATAACCCCAAACACAGTCAGGTTGAAGTGCCCATAATATCAACGAGACACAGGTCTAATATAAGGAAAATACTGCTTATAAGGGTCTGGCTGGTTTAGAGAGAAAAAAAAAATATGTAAGAGTAGTTCCAATATATATTCATAATCCATTGCATAGGAAAAGGGATAATTGCAATTTAATTTGAGGAATTTTGCAAAGAGGTGTTTTTAAATTAGAATTATTAAATACAAGCAACATAATTACACTCATAAAAATAAAGTCATTCAAAAAAGCATTATTAGCACTGACTTATTAGAGTTAATCATATTTATAAAGCACTGAAACTTTGCCTGCTGCCCTTAGAGAAACACAATAGTAAGCAAAAATCAAAAGTCATTCTTTAGCCTGAAGACCCACTCCCCATCTTGGACCATCTGGGGCTTCCTCCATATGAGGGAAACGCCTGCTTGGTACAGGGCCTCTGCAGTGGGAAGAATTCACACTCTTCAAACTTTTCTGCCGTGGAATGCAACTGGCATGTCTGGAAGAGAAGTAGGGAGGATGGGAAGAGATTATGGTATCTGGGATGATGGCCCATGTGGTGCAAAACCTCAGTGACCCAGCTGCAGCCACTCTTCCCCATGCAAGCCCAGGAAATTAGGGAAGCACAGAAGCCATCAAGCCATCTTTCCTCCCTTGCTTCTCAATGTCTTAAGGGATGTCTATAGCACAGGTGAAAATCAGCACCACAGAGTTTCGTATTGCAACAAAAGGGGTAACAGTGGCTATACTGAGCGTGAAAGCAATGGTTGTACTGGTTTTGTACTGGCTTCACGCCATCAAATAAGGTGGAATTGCTCCTCGTCAGCCCCAAAGAGCAACTTTCAAATGGCTGCATTTTATAGAATAGGTGGGTTTTCAAGAAGTGATTTGGAGAAGGAAATGGAGGGCACTGACACACATTAATCAGAAGGCAGCATGGAAAGGGGCCCTGAGGCAGGATTGGGAAAAGCAGACAAAAGGAACAGTCACGGCAGATCACCAAGGGCAGGAAAGAACGCAGCAGAAATAAAAGCACTATTTTAGGTAAGGTATGAAATGCGAAGGGCTTAAGGAGTTCAAACACCTCTGGAGGGAAAAGAAGAGATGAAGACAGCACAGAGACGCAGAGCCAAGGAGACAGGGAATGAATGGTACAAGGTGGCGAGCTTGCCGGAGGGATTTGGAACAGACCGAGGAACTGGGAGCAAAATGGGCTGAGCCCAGAGACTGAGATGTGGTAACTGGAGCAAGAAATGACCAGAGAAAGGCTTCAAGTGTTGGCAGAGGGGACAGTAGGAGACTATTCCTGTTGGATCACTAGGGAGGGAAAGCAAACACAATTTAGGGCAGTGCAGGAGGAAGTGGAAAGAAAAAGCTCCCACTGAATAATGTCTTAGCCATTTAGAAACGTTCCTACTCCCTTTAAAGAGAAGGAAAAAAAAGGAAGCAGGAATGTTGGGGTAAAAAGAGAGACAAGGAAATAATTCAAGATTAGAAGAGCTCAAATCAAGTGCAGAAAGGGGCTAAGGGAAGAGAAGTTACACATATACGTAGAAAAAGACTTTGAAAAGAGAAAGATCTTTTGAACACCACCAGGAATAGAGTTACTGGAGAAGGCTTATAGGACGTGTAAGATTTTTGCCTCCTTTCTGCCACTAGATGCAGCCCATGCTCTTAGCTGAACGATCATGGGGTGGTTGAATGGTTGCACACACGCGTGCATCCCCTTCCCGCTCCCCTTTCTGTACATGGTGGCTGTGCCCAGCTCCACTTAGGAGCTGAGCTGTGGCAGGAGCTTTGTGTCCTGAACACCCACCAAAGTTACCCAAGCATGTTGCTAAGCTCCAGAAAAACAACAAGAAAAAAACAACAAAAAGAGCAAACCAAAATGGATTCCAACACAACCGCTCGGCTGGAAACTCTAGGCCAGGTCTTCAGCTCATACAACCTAGCATACCTCCACAGACATCGCTGGAGGTGCTTTGACTTACAGCAGTGCTGAGGAGCTACCCCTGTGTTCCCATCACTCGCAGGAAACAGTGTGTGTATTTCTTTTTTGGGAACAGACTCTGAGCTCAGACCCTCACTGAGAAGCAAACTGAGCACTGTATTAACAAAAGAAACCTCCCACCAGCAATTAAATAACTTAAAATTCCATATATTTTCTTTTTAAGTCTTTAAAATAACTACTGGATGCAAGACTCTCTTCAAATCCTGCTGTATCTCCCTCCACCCCCACTATTAATTTCCACCCCCAGTCAGGGATGAGGTCTTAACAGTCACAGTGCTTCATTTTTCATTTTCTGTTTTCTGATTTCAAGCATATGTTTTGAGAAGTAACCTTTTTGGAATCCTTCTATAGTCAGGTTTAATGGCCTGTTTACATTTTAATTTAAAATGTTTCTCTATCTTAAATGACCACGAGAAATAGCTCTGTTGTACAATGGCTTTAATTTTATAATGGTTGCATGTCACTTTATATCAGTGGAAATGCAGACGTGCTCTTTCTTCAGGAGTTTGAAACTAAATAACTGGTGCACATCTGTTTAAATTTAATTTGAACCTGTAGGTTCCAAACCAAAACTAAAATAGAAAAAAAACCCTATTTTTTGTGTTTTTTAAAGCAAGTAGAGTAGCAAAATTCTCTTCTATTTCTTATTCCCTATGTAATTATTAAATCCCCCGGACTTTCACAAAAGTCTTTCTGAAATCAGTTACTTTCATTTCAGTATTTCAGTTTCTTTTATCTTTCTTTCTATGGCTCCTTAGAGCTCTGTTATGCCATATATTTTTCTCCTAGTGTGCATTATATTAATCCCCCCATTCAATGAACACCTGCAAAATGTAATCCCCCATCCCCCCGCGCCCCAAAAATAAAAAAGAAGTTTTGAATTTTAAAAGTCAAAATCCAGCCTAGTAAACAGCAAAGCTCATTTTCCAAACTGGTGACTTAGAAGCAGCCCAATAACATTACAGCTAGGTCCTATAGCCCCAGCTGTGACTGGGAGCTCCACTGGGTTTGGGAGAAATGGGAAGAGAAGATACTATTTCAAGCCCTTGCAAAAGCCACCTACATGACCAGAAGCAGCACATCTGTGGATGCAGGCTCCGGGGAGCCCCAAGAAAGCAGGAGGAAGAGGTGCATAGGTGAAGCCGGAATTCCCGTCTGTCACCAGGTCTGCTGAGAAAAGACCAGGCACGCAGCAAGGTATTTTCTTCCCCTGGAGCAGCAGTGGGTCAAAAGCCTAGCTGCTGTGCCCACAGCAGATGTTTCCCCCTGCTCCTTCTCCCTTGTTAAGTCAGGATAAATGAGCAACCTGAAACGTGATTAGGAACACTAATCAGCAACCAAAAGTACCCCTTGATTCCGCAGTCAGTTCAGGAGCCAAAGCAACCACAGGCTTTTTCTAGCATGGCACCTTCCAGCTGAGTTTCAGAGGCGCTGGGTTTCCCAGGTTGAGGCTGTTCAGCTTTCTGTGAATAAGAACAACCAAGTCTCAGACAGCCTAAATATCCTCCTAAAGAAACGAACACCCTAGAGGGGCAGGATGAACAAAGCTTTCATGACCCCTGTCTAACAAAACCAGCCTCTGACTCAGTTTTTGGCAGGAGAGGGAGAAAAGAGGGATCCTTCTGAGACATGCTCAGTGGGAGGGCTTCGGTGAGGGAACATCAGAAGGACCCACCAGATGGACACTTGGACTACATCTAAAGCTTTCTCACATTTCTTTTCCTTCCTCCCCACCCTCCTCCCCCCACCCCACTCGGTTTAGCTCTTCCCTACTCATCTACAAAGTGCCTGTTCAAAGCACCAGGGGCAGTGATGGATGCCCACACGTGCACGCAGGAGCACAGCGGCTGACACTCTGCACGTGCTGCTGCTGCAGGAAAGGTCCTTTGAGCGTGCGGCCCAGCTGCAAGGCACGCTGGCCAGCACAGCACACAGCAAGGAGGTCTTTCTCCTCCAGCCCAGGTCCACGCTGTCTGTTAAGGGCAGCCCTTTGGACCAGGCTCACCTGAGGCCCCTACAGCTAAGCCTCCTCCAAAGCCNCCCACACGTGCACGCAGGAGCACAGCGGCTGACACTCTGCACGTGCTGCTGCTGCAGGAAAGGTCCTTTGAGCGTGCGGCCCAGCTGCAAGGCACGCTGGCCAGCACAGCACACAGCAAGGAGGTCTTTCTCCTCCAGCCCAGGTCCACGCTGTCTGTTAAGGGCAGCCCTTTGGACCAGGCTCACCTGAGGCCCCTACAGCTAAGCCTCCTCCAAAGCCCGGGTGGAATGGGACCCTACACAAATGTGCTCCTACCAACAAGCAAGACATCACATGGGCAAGACATGGAATGTGCTGCTTGTACAGACCTCCCAACACCACTCTTCTAATACAGTGAAGGTGGTGGAGGGGAAGAAGAAAGGAGGAGTGGAAGAAAGGCTCTGTACTGATTGCAGTGGGATTTGGAGCTGATTTAATGAGGAAAATTATTCCCGGCTCTTAAATTGCTATGGTTTCCTCTTTGATTGAATGCTGGTATTCCTTTAAGCTTTCAAAGGAACAAATATAATTACAATATGCATTTGATAGTGAGTATTTCTAGTTCTTTTCCATGTAATTTACCTCATTAATCTTTGTTCTCTCTCAAATCAAATAATGATTTGACTCTTCCTCATATTGAGGGCATTAGTTTACTAACAAGCCAAAAAGCATCAGTTTGCCATTTTAAGCAGATCTTTTTTCCTCAAGTTCTTGGCAAGAAAAAATCTTGCTTTAAAAGACAGCAAAGTGTCCTGTCTTGTCTTGTTATTCCATTGGGAACAAATTATTCTTTTATGTATGCTTTGATGTTGAAATAAAAGGGTTTTTAAATACTATTTCACTGCACTGGTTATAAAAATGCTGTAATTTCCTTGTTATTTGTCTTATTGGAAGTAAGTCAGCGATAAAAGCACAAATATCATATACACAGAAACTTCCTAAATACCCCTTTTATCCACAGTGCTCTGTTTTATTGAAAGGCTCCAAACCTATTGTCTGTGAATGAAACTCCATCGTTATTGTCTACGTGTTGTTATTCTCACTCCAAGTCTGAGTACAGATATACACATTAACCTGGTCACAATGCAATAAATCACACCCTCACTCAGGCATGGATTTAACAGGAGAGACAGAATGTGGTGCGGAGCGCTTGTTTCCAGTCATGTGCTGCACAAGTGGCTGTACAAGGCTTCTGTATTTGGCCTTGCCAACACTAATAGTCTTAGATAGCTTGATTCAGAGACACTAATGTCCTATTTGCAACTCTGGTGGTAGTTATGCAGCAGAGGTCAGTGGATACATGTGTGAACATTTACAAGTTTTGCATTAAACCCCACCTGGATGAAACCTGCACACGGCATAAATTCAGCCCACCATGTATGTCTCAAGTCATGAATGCAGTTCATGCCAAGAAAGCTGCAGGCTGTTAAAAACACCTTTTATGCAAAATTCAAAACACCAAGTCTTATGATTTGCTTGCACTCGTATAACTGCATTGACTCCAACAAAGCTNGCAAGACCAAACTGTGAGAAATTTGAGAAATTAAAACAATTTTTTGCTTTGTAACCTGGTTAATGAATCATCTTGGAATTAACTGAATTAACTGAAATAATCAATTAAGATTATGTCACATTCAGCTCCACAGAAGGGCCAGGAAGGTATGGCTGTAAGAATCCATAGGGGAGTAGTAGAGGAGGTAGAGTGACAGATTAAAATATCTCTGAATGCTTTGCTTTGTTATACTCTGGGAAATCACACCCTGAAAAGAAAACCTATAGGCAATTATGTAGTACAGGCTATAGGGGGCTGTCAAGAAACACACAGTATCAGTTAGGTTGGTGAGTTTTACTCTAATCTGCATTTGAGATCAGTAGACACAAGATCAGTGTATCAAGGAGGAAAGACATTTTATTCTTGGCTTTTCAAATACTTCTGGATGAAAGACCAAATAATAAAAGCTTAGCTATATAACAAGTAACTCTGTATTTTACAGGTCTTTAAAAAATACTTCATAATGTTTAACTAGTAACCTAAGCTCGGTTTGGGTATTTTGAGTACAAGGCAGAAAACCTTTCCACAGCCAATTCTAAACACAAGAACCTGAAATACAAAAGAACTCCAACAAATTTTAAATCGAGAACAATGTTGCATTGTCAGGGACTAGATTTAATAGGTATCTTTAGTATTCAGTATCCCAATATCTACATGTCTCTTGACTTCCTGAGAGGCTGGGCTGCATCCGAGGCATGTAGAGGCTTCCAAGTTTGTGGTAGAGCAGAAAAATTTGGGATTTCCAAGTGCTTTAGCTCACTGAACAATACTGCCTCTTCTAGCTCATGCAGTTCTTCTCTCCTTTGGGAGGGATCTTCAAAACTGAGAGCAGAAACAATTTGCCTGGTCTCTGGACTTTGGGTTGACTTTACCTCAGCCTTGCCCTTTGCTTTCTTCATCTCCCACCTACAAAGGAGAGCACCATACTCTTACATACAGCTAGCATCATACCACTCAAAAGGTATGAATTTGTACTTGGTAACGTGTAGTGTCTGCTAAGTTGCAGTATGGGATGGAGCTGGGGTAGCTTGTCCTCAGTATTGTCCTTTCTCTTTTGCTGATTTTTAGCTCAGTTGACTGATTCTTTTATATATCATAAATGCCTTAGACCTATCTTATACATAGCATTAATATAGAAAAAAATGTTCCCTTGGAGTGCTTGAGGTATCTTCTGACACCTCTGCAGGCACTGCTAACTTCTTCCAGAACTTGTACAGGTTTTCAGGTTGGGAAAAGCAGGACAGGATTTGCAGGCAGCATGAACTGATGTAGCTTCCAGTAAAGTGAGGATCAGGCCCAGGAAAGCAGTGCATTTCCTCTGGAAAGGAAAGCCCCCCACGTCTTTTGCTATAAATATACCAGACTTGTGTGCTTTGTTTTGAGCCCAGTTTCCTAAGGAAACAAGGTCTATGCAGTCACGCTGCGTCTGTCTGTCTGTTTCTGTTCCCCACTCCTAACTCTCATTAGTCGTCTTGACCAGATTTGACAGTGGGGGTCGTGGTCTCCAGTACGTTAAGCTTTCTTTGCACCTCAGTGGCCAGGAGGAGAAAAGTGTTTGTTGTTCTTTATGTCTCCCCTAAGAGAAAAGCTTTATCATATGCTTTTTCCGTCTGAGACAGAGAATCCGTAAAGGAAGAGACCTTGTGAGACAGGTTAGCAGGAAACCAGGTTGTGTTAGTTCCTCTGCTGTGGGAACTACTTGTTTAGCTTAATCTCTGCAGGAAGTATCCAGCATGACAGATACCATGCAGGCAGTGCTCCATCGTACCTTTTTGAAGGTGGACTTTTCAGTTTCAAAAGTTACAGGTCATTTTAGAGATCTGAGAGTGTACTGTGTTAGTCTTTGAAGGCTGAAGAAATTCTGATGACTCCCTGTTGCCCATCTCCCTGTCTCGTGATGTCTTTATCTTCTTGGGGCCAGAAGACTTTGGGGTGCACTGGGGGACCTCCCTTTCCCAGGTCTCCACCTGCCAGCACAAACAAGGCTCGACTCCCACAGCCTTGTAGATCATGCAGTCATTTGCACTTCTGCACATTCAGTGGACAGCAGGGGTTCACTCATAGTAGTGATTTGTATTCACCTGCTCAAGTGCATTCAGCACAAATTAGAGGAAAATCAAACCTTAAGGATCCAATAAGAGAGCATTTTATAGCCACTCTGCATAGCAGTGAAAATGCACATAGCATGAAGCAGAAAGTCTACTCTCCAGAGAGTCTTATTTGTGTTACAACCCTCTATTAATCATAGCAATAGTATTCTCCTGTGTTTTATAGGCATAAAATCATCACTTTTTTTTGCATAATGATGCTGCTTTATCTACTGCCTCTGCAGCTACATATAACAAGCACAAAATCTGTGCTTAAAGAATGAAACATATATTAACAAGAAAAAAAATAACGTAGTTCAGAATTGCATTACAGGTTCCATGCAGAAACTTATTTCCTCTTCTACTTAACAAACATACCATGTAGACATATCTTTCTTAATGCAGACATGATTATTCATTGCAAAAACGACAGCTATTTTTATGTAAAGCAGAAACTAATGAAGTAAGAAAATGTATTGAGAGATTTTTGGCTACACACTTTTGGATTCCAAGCATGGTGTTCACATGGCAGCTACTTTGCTGGATACTGCCTCACTGATGGCTTGTGGCATTGATTTATTGACGTGCCTGAACTAGAAATTAAGGCAGCCTCAGGGGAGGATATCAACTGACCTGTAAATTAGAACATGTGTTTTGGGTTTTTTTGTTGTGCCTTTTGTTTTTTTTTTAACAAGACTTCTGCCACTGACTTCAACATTTTCCATTTAACACAAAAAAATTCTTCCACATCTCAGATGTATTCAGATCATAACAATAAATTAGGACAACGGACTCATTCTGGCTTCTGCCAGCGGAAGATCTAGCTCCTGTGGTTAAATTATTTTTTCCTATATAGCATTAGAAAGAAGAGCTACCTTTTTTTTTTT
>VZTV01111618.1:777-31351 GCA_013400875.1 Anhinga rufa
TGAAAGTATCTGACTTTGGGATGACTAGGTAAGTAAAAGAATTGGGAGCATTGTGAAGCTATGATGTTAGTGGATATATAGTTTACTGGCATTGATCAGGTAGCAACTGGCTGTTAGGAAAGTTAAGCTACAGTGTGTGATACAGCTCTTTGTGTCTCCTTTCTATTAATGGCCATAAGCCATTTTGGGGTTAGAATAAAGTCATTCTGTTGTCTCAAAAAGTTACGGCTTAAAGGCAAATTGCAGCAGAGAGATTTCACTAGTCATGTTTGTTAAAGAAATCTCAGTGTTTATTTTGTGTACAAGTTTTTCACCTAATTTGGGTGCCAAACATCTTAATCAGCAGCCTCAATGGAGAGAAGTTGGAGAGGATGAGCAGCCTAGAGAACATGTCCTCTGAGAAGAGGCTTGAGGAGGCAGGCTGCTTAGTCTGGTGAAGAGGAGGCTAAGAGGGGATCTAAAAGCTGCCTATGCCGATACCTTCTTACAGTTACTAAGCTAATGGAGCCAAATAAGTCTTATAAGTGCCAGGTGATATAACAGAGGACATCGGCCACATACAGTAGCTCGGGAAGTTCAAGCTGAAGAGTAAGAGAAGTTGTTTCCCCAGGAGGGTGGTGGAACAGAGAAACGTGCCAGCCAGGGAGACTACAAGACTGCAATCTTTGGAGGCTTTTAAGACTTGGCTACACAGAACCATGGCTGACCTGATCTGATATTGAGAGTAATCCTATTTGAGCAGGAGGCTGGGCTAGAATGACCTTACAACAGGCATTTCTATGATTCTGCATTATTTCTCTAATAAGTTGATAGCAGTGATCTGTTCTATAGATTATAGCCTATGCTTCTATTGGGTATCCTTTGGGAATTTGGGATTCTGCCCAGGCTTTTCTTAGGAACCTTGTGGTATACAAGGAAGAAGCAGTCAATAGTGTTTCACTATAACTCGGTCACAACCAAGTTTGGTTCTTGCATTGTAGGTATGTTCTGGATGACCTGTATATAAGTTCACTAGGAACCAAGTTTCCAGTGAAGTGGTCAGCACCAGAAGTCTTTCATTACACCAAATATAGCAGCAAGTCAGATGTATGGGCCTTTGGTATGTATGGAATTTGACAAATAAATATGTATGCATATATGCCATTAAGTCTGGATTTCCTCAGCTTACTAAGAAGAAATGTTAGACATTTACACACTGAAGGAATGTAAAAAGCAATTACAGCTTATGTTCTTGTTTAATATTTTTATGCATCCAAGCCCTGCCTTCTTTGGATTTTTTTTAGCCCTAGAGTTTTTCTTTTAGACACATAGAAACTCTGCTATACATATATTTAATATGGTAAACTGTTGGCAGTGGGTATCAAATGGTATCTTTGGCTTATCTAGACCATAAATCAGTGCTGCCCAAGTCAAAAGAGCTTTTCTGTTAGTCACAGAGGTCAGAGTGGACTCTGTGCATAAGTCAGCTGTGGAAGAGAGTCTGTGTGAGCTGGGTTTCTGTATCTCAGCAAAAGTAAGATGCGTTTGCAGGTCACTTTCACCCAAGAATTTCAAACATTTGAACTTCTACTTCAGTGGTTTTCAAGCTATGATTTACAAATCTCTGGAGTCTGTTCAGTGTTTCTAAAAGTCTGCAAAAGGTGTCAAAGGAAAGGGTGCCTTTTGTGAATGGGCTTAAATTCCACTTATGTGGGTTTGCTCCTCCGGTAGGAAAATTTTGGCAGCTGTCAAATTGATGAAAGATTGGCAACCCACTGTTCTTGACATTGAACAATAGTGGATAAGGCAGATGAAAGTGTTTCCAAATGCTGGGCTTCTTCTTTAACTTCAGCTAGTCTTCTGATAATGACAACTCTGGCAGAGCAACAGCTCATCCGTGCCCTTTAGAAGTTTATAATATATATGATTAAATCAGAAGTTGGATTTTCTGGTGATACGTTTTCTTTTTGGTCTTCTTGATGAAATCTTGGCCCCAGGCTTTATTGGCATTAACTTCAATATTGATGTTAACTTCAATGAGAAACACTGTTTTTCCTTAGAAGGTCTTTTCTCATTTTAACACTACCCACTGATGCAGTGGAAGCAAGGGGAGAGCAGGATCCGTCAGTTCTTGTTTGGTTGTTTTTAACTAAAGTCTTTAAAGGGCTAAAGAACTGAACTGAGGTATTTATATCCCAAAAGCAGATGTCAGAGAACAAATAATCTTGGTTTTTAATGTTTTCATCAGGGAAAGCTGGGATTCAGGTACCATTTTATTCTGATCCCACTGTGACACTACAATGCCCCAGTCTTCAAGCTGAAGGGAAGTCAAAGATCCAATAAATTTATTTTTTTAAAAAAAATTCATTACTAACAATATTATATGTCAATATTTCACTTTTTTTTTATGGTTGGCATGATTATCACATATGTTCAGTTACAACAAAAAATGTTTCTTGCAAAGCTATCATTATGAACTAATGATTCTGATATTATCCAGTGTTTCTATTGCTTCAGTATAATCCAGTTTTTATAGGTATGTGTAGCTGACACTATAAAGTATTTGGAAATATTTCTGGTACCAAAGGGGTATGTGTCCCACTCATTTAAAAAAAAAAATCAGTAAATTTTTTCTTGTTATTCTATAAAAACATAGATATCTATAGCTGTCATTTTGTTTTTCCTTCCCTCTCTCTGTGTAAACACACACAGACATATCCAGGGATGTTTGTATGTATTTTGTAAAAAATTCAGCCCATGGATAGCTATGTCCTGGGTTTTCTCCATTATTGTCCACATTAAATATATTTTATAACTAACTTTATCATCTAACTTTACCTTCTTCTGCAGTAGAATTTGTTTTACATTTGGAAACAGAATCACACTTGTCAGTCACCTGCATACTTATCTTTGGACAATATTCTCTGTAAAGAGTCTGATCAGTTATATGTTGCATGTATGTCTTGTTCTGGGAAAAAGGAATTATCTCCCATTTCTTATCTTTCATGTCTTGTCTTCCATTGCCTTGAACATTTTTGCAGGTATCTTAATGTGGGAGGTGTTCACTTTGGGAAAGCAGCCCTATGAGCTTTATGATAACATGCAGGTGATTGAGAAAGTTTCTCAAGGATACAGACTTTATAGACCGCAGCTGGTTTCAGACATCATCTACCAGATAATGTACAACTGCTGGCATGAGGTATGTATATCTGCAGATGTAAACTGGAGAAAACAAAATAATAGGAGTCACTAGGAGTCCCTGTTGATAGCTGAACTAATGTTCATAGTGGAAAATATCCCTTATAAAAGCCATTGCTTTTGTGTAGTACATTCTGTATAGCAGTCTAGTTCAGGACATTGTTAGTACAGGAAACAGGGTGTAAAGGAAGATTGGCTCCCTCCTTTTCAGAACCATGCATTTAAACAACTAACAGTAAAATAACCTTCAATATCAACATAATATACAGGATGAGATTCTTTTTACCTAATTTTAATGGTTTAAAATTTGGATGCTGAGCTAAGCTAATTGTCTACATTTCTTCCATGATTACAGGACCATTACTGATACCTCTCCATGGTCATTTGTCCTTTCTATCTTAGCCACCACAGAATAAAAGATACCTGCTTTCCTATACAGAGATCTTAAATAGCTAATGTAGATGAGACCTCTACCTTTTTAGACAGCTAAAGTGTGTGAAATAACCCCACCTTTAGAATGAGAAGGATGTGTTACCCCATCTGTGAATCTTCCAGGAGCTCTAAGTTAAAAAGTTAAATGCTGATCATGCTCATTTTATTTTGAGAGCTCGGCATCTTCTGTGCCAAGAATTATCCTGATTTATTTTTCCTCTTCATCTAACTTTTAGTCAGCTCTCTGTGGACCATGACTTGTTTCTCACCAGCAACAAAGAACTGTTTAGCACATTATTGGTGATACTGCGAAATGCCAGTGATGTTTTGGGTTTTTTTTTAAATATAATTGCCAGAAAAAAATGAGAAAAAAACCTTATATTTGAGAACATGTTAATGCAAAGAAATAATATTAAACTATCACAACATAAGATAGATAAAAAAGTAACTTTAATTTTCCTTACCTCATAATCACTGAACGATTTCAAAACTAAATAACCATACCCATCACCTTTGCTTCATTTAGCTACCAGAAAAGCGCCCTGCCTTTTATCAGCTCTTAGCATTTTTTGAGGCACTGAAAGAAGACAACAGAGCTTGAAAAAGAAGATGCAGAAACAGATGACTCTGCGTACTGGTTCCATATCACCTGTCTTCTGTATGAGAGCTAAATCTGAAATCTGCCTGACATTAGCCACCCCTATTATTCTGTAAATTAGTGGTGTTCGCATTTAATCAGGGAGTTGACCAAGAAGTGTATGGAGAAAGCTTTTGTGACACTCTGTGGGTGACAGAATTTGGAAGGATACCGTGGAAGAATATAATTCATTTTGTTAGCATTGTCTCAAAGGACTTCGCAGACACTGAGATATATATACCAATTCTGTACACTCCTTCAGTTCTTCCAAGCTGTCATTATTTGGCCTTAACTGGAAATGTAAACTGGGAAATATAAGCTTGTTAAGTTTTCTGATTATCATAACTCATCTGAATGTGTTTTTTCTTTGTAATCACTTGACGCTGACGCCTGAAGTCAAATTCAGAACTGCTCAAACTGACAGCAACATAAATAGTTATAGTCTCACTTTCAATTACTTAGAAATTACTACTGGTGAAATATTATATCAGTTTGCTTACCAGTACTATTGACTTTAGTTTCAGCCCTCAGGGTGTACAATTGATTTGGAATTTATTCTAAGCTACATATCTAAGATATTTGCAATTTAGCAACATATGAGGTGTTTACTAGAGTGTTATTGCTTCCTGCTACAGGTAAAAACAGAGGAAAAAAAGTTTTATGCAGAATTCCATAGTAATTGAAAAAGTAAATGGTAAATTTGCTGCTCTCTATAAAACCTGAAGAGCAAAAATTTTAAGAGAACTAAAAATGCTATTAATATAATTGCTTAGCCACATATTTTACTACTGGGAGCTGAAATTTGGCTCCTGATGTTAACACTTAAATAAGAGCACCCAACTTCCAAATGTGCATAGCACTACACAAATTCGTGCTAACTTCAATAAGGCTAGAGATACCAAATACATCTGAAGCTACATAACTGTAACAGAGGCGTCTAAACTTAGACACTGACATTTTTAAAATGCTGATGTAATATGTATAAAAGAAAGGGGTTTTAAAATAAAGTAAGGTCTGAAAAAAATCCTCTCCTCTCTCCTTATATGTGAGCTAGTTCAGTGTGATGCCTCTAAGAGTCCAGGTGACATCTGTTTGCCCCTTCCCTGGTCAGGCTGGCCCAGCCCTAGCAGGGACCCTTCTGAAGCTCCAGTTTGAGCTCACCTGAACCCAAGGAGTAAGAAATGCAGGGTGCAGACCTGTGGGGAGAGGGAAGAAAGAAATTAAGGTCTCGGGCCAGCCAGAGACTCCAGCACCTGTGCTTGCTGGCATTGCCTGGTCCCAGCACTGGAAGTTGGCTAGCAGAGTGCATCCCTGTCTACGTGGGAAGCTGTGCGCATGTCTGAGGGAAAGCAGCATTTGGGGTCATGCAAATGACTGTGGGGATCTATGCAGGCCTGAGGGGCCATGGGAGGCTGCACAGGAGGGAGAGGTAGGACATGGTATGAGGTTGCCTGTGCATCAAGCTGGGCCAAAGAGTGCTGACCCAGAGAAAGGGTCAGGAAGGAGTTGTGACACAGATAAAATATGAGAGGAGGGTGGGCCCCCCAGTACAGAGGGTGTGAGGTATTGTTGGGGCTAATGCATGTGGTTGACTTTTTTAATATAAACTTTGTCTTTTTATTTCTGTTCTTCCAACATCCTGCTACATTTTTTTAGTGGCTTTATGTGTTGACAACTCTGAATGGTGTTTTTTGATTCATAGCACAGCTTTTAAAATTAATTGCTTTGAAATGAAAGCTTTGACTTAATGGAAATGTTAATCTTAACAACAGATCTGAAGATGGCTGGCATAACTAGTTACATTACTTTATTGTTTCCAGCTTTGCCATTCCCTTTTTCTATTACTGCATGGTAAGTGGGAAGACCACATATAGTTGAATTATTTATCTTAAAAGTTCAGCTAAAGTACTAAGGTTTGGAGATGTTATGGCAATGGGATATGTGGTATAGGTAGGCAACTTAAAGAAAAATTCTTTTAATTCCTTTACATTCCTGTCTAGTTTGCAGTTAATCAGTATCATCTGCCTACCATTTTGAACTGACTCATTTAAGGGTCTTTTCTCTTAAATAGGAAATGAGTGTGGAGCATTAGTGTTTTGTGAGTCCACCTGTATGTTTTCAGATATATGTTTGACTGCTTTTACAGTTTCTGGTAATTTTGGAGGCCCAAGAGTTTAAGAGTCTGTGCATTTGCTGAGCATTTAGACACCAGGCTCATGTTTGCTACTGGCTCTTTGTCAGGATTCAGGACTGAGTAGACACCTTGTGCCTTTCAGTGACCCTGGTGTGTACAGAGCAACTGCACTGGCATGGTGGCAGGTATGGCACAGGACCTACAAGACACAGAATCATAGAAGTGCTGGCTGGAAGGGACCTCTGGAGCTCATCTGGCCAAACTTCTCACTCAGAGTGGGACTGTCCTCACCACTCGCTCAGCCATACCTTTGTCTACCTGAGCTCTGAACACTTCTAAAGGTGGAGATCCCACAGCCTCTCACAAAGTGTGGAATAGGCAGCCTGTTCCAGTGGTGCACTACCCTCCTGGCAAAGAGCTTTTCTTTTTCAGGTGCAACCTGAACCTCCCAAGCCTCAGTCTACTGCCCCCTGTATGTAATAGCGCATTTTGTATTTACAGTATGCAGTATTTGTAATGCACTATTTGTACTAGTGGAGGTAATGGCTAAGGTACTGAAAAAAAGAACTTGGATCATTTAGTATTAAGGAAGTTTATTCTGGTTTTAGATGACAGCATAACACAAAGATCTTTTAAAAAAATGTTTTGAGGGAGCGTGGGCCATTTGGTCTCTACAATACTTATCAAGCAAACAGTTAGAAAAATAACTTATGTTACAACTTCCTAACAAAGATCCAGTGCTTGTTAGTCTTCATCCAGTATCCATTTTACATTGATACAGACTTCCTAAAGGTGCAAAAATTGCAGTTATTTCATATCAAATTCAGTTCTTCATCACTAAGGTTCTTCCGGTGGTCAGGGGTTTTTTTTTCACTGTCTATTAGATACACTTTTGAGGTCTCTGTCCAGAAAGATCAAGATGTTCCTCATGGGCATTAGGAGTATGTGAGTTATTCTTACGTCTGTCTTGATCGTATACAACTGTATACTTCCAAGCTTTTGTATCTCATTACAGAGGAAACAAAGAGAAGTTGGATGCAGCACACTAATGAAAAGCAGCACAAATAGTGTGCATAATTATGCACATAATTCATAGAAAAGCCACAGGACATATGTATCTTCAGTTTTTGCATATTTTCTAGTTACCACATAAACAGCAGATTTAGTTGCTGTTGTCTATGAACTAGTAGATTAATGGTCAACCAGAAGACATTATGTTTGATGACATCCATAGTGTTTTGGTCCTTGCTAGGCATTATTGCTAAAAGTGAAATGAAAAAACCCCAGAAACCATTAGTGTACCCACATCTTCTAGAATGATGTTTGTGTCTCTTCAGATTGCTCAAAACCCATGTTGCTTTTCCCCCCTTCATCATAAGGGTTCCCCTCTTCACAGTTTGATCTTGCTTCACTTCTATCTTCTCTTGCTCTCCTGTAATGAAAAGTAATTTTATATTAGAAGCCCCTGTTCTGTTCAAGTCCTTCTGGATCCTCAGAATCCCCTGCTGGGATAATAATACTGTGTTTAACTGGGAATATTTATATAAAAGGAATTGTGTTGCTTTTAAAAGAAACTGTAGCAAATCTAGTACGTTCTTAGAAACCCCATTAATGGAGAGACATAGAAAACCAAACCAGATATATTGCTGTTAATGCAACAATATTTAAGGAAAATTACATTGCTGGACAGCCTCTGACGTGATTATTGAAAACTGCAGGTGCTGATGAATGTGGGCAACTCGGCTGTTGGAGAAGGCACTGTGCTCCCAGCAGGCCATTCCATGCACCTTGCAGTGGGGCTGGCAGAAGCCTGGCCACGCTCCAGCTCCCTGCAGCCACGGCATCCAGCTGCCTTCATTAAACTGCTGATGGTGGGGAAATTGCACTAAGCTGCCAAAGCTGCCGTGTGCTGAAAGACAGGGAGCTGAACCTTTAGCTGTCACTGTTGATGGGAGGGGGATAATAAGCTTTAATTTCCTAACTTGCTTCAGTTAGATTTGGCAGCCTATTTGTAAGTACCCTGATGATTCAATCATCAGGATGTCTCCCGGTAGTCATGATCATAGTTTCAAAAATATTACTCACTTTTTGCGATCTCTCTGCCCAGTGATGATCAAGACAATAATTCCAATGACAACCAGGCTAATGACCACCCCAAATATAATTAACCAGATGGTGACTGGCGGTTCATAAGGTGTGGCCAGGGTTGGAAGTATGCCCACAAACTCCAGCGTGTTATCATCCAGTCTGAAAGCCTCATTGATTCGTCCCCGAGACATCCTGCCATCAAGAGCAAATTCAAAGAGTTTCACACATTTGTTGGAAGGAAATAAATAGTTTTTAGTTGTTTTATAAGTCTCCAGTGTGCCAAACTTTCCCTGAACTGCTCAGTTGAAAAGGCTGCACGGGAGGTACTGCTAAACCCATATTGCTTTTGGCATAGGGTGGTGAGTGACAACCACAGTAACTTAAGCCCTTAACCTATTGCAGCTTAACTGACATGTTCTGACACCATATGAACTTTTAAACTCCATCTTACCATTTATCAAAATGAGGCAAACAGCCTTCTGATCTCCCTATTTGCATTTTGCCCCTCATTCTCTTTACCCTAAGTTACTTGGCTATCCATAAGTTTCCCTTCTGTTTCCCTTCTACTGTCTTCCATAGTTTTGATTCTTGTTTTTCACTGCCCTGAAAACCCTTTCCCTAGTGTATTTTCTCTGCTTTGTTTTTCCCTGAACTTTTGTTTCTGCTATTGAGTGCTAACGAGACAGTGACTTTCATAGCCATATCATTCTCCCTTAGTTCACCAGCTTATCTCACTGCTTTTTCAACCCCATCTCGTGTTGCTGCTGCTTTTAGATTTGTGCCCTCTTCATTTCCCACTGGACGCTATCCGTGACCATCTGCAGAGCTGCAGTTTTATTTACCATTTTTCCAACAATGACTTACAGTGATGTCATACTGTGCTAGAAAAGAGCTCTTCATTGACCCATAATTGAGAACCAGCTCCTGCTCTGACCTCTTTTCTGTATAATTAAATACATATTGTTATCTTTCTAATACATGATTATTCTGGAATCCTTGCTGAGAATAATACTTGCACTTTGAATTTTCACTAATGAGAGGAAGAAAACACACGTGAATGCACACACTGTTACTGTGCTCTGTATTTCAGAATATAAGATAGTTCCTGTTAAAGTTTGAGCAATGATATTTTCTGGCAAGGTATGATGCAATTAGGTGTGTTATGGCAGTTTTACAAGCCCCCTGAAGCATTTTACATTGGCTGTTGTCCAAGACACCATCAGATAGATGGACTGTTTTCCTTCTGTCATAACAGTTTCTCTCATCCCACTATTTCCATGCTAACTGCAGAACTGACTTTCTTATCACCCCTTCTGCCTCAGCTGACATGAGCACTGCTTTGTCTTCCACCCTTTCACCTGGTTGGTTATCTTTTATTTTTTCTCCCCAGAGAGCAAAATCTCACCTGATGGCATTTTCCACGTCAGCTTTGGGCACAATATCACTGATATTACCTGGCATGCTGACAGTAAGGTAAAAGGAGATCCTTTGTGTCTGTTGCCCAACATGAATGTCTCCAATCCTGAATGAGAAACAGAAGAGAAAGGGCTTTTAACTGTTGAGATGACATTAACTTTAAATTCGGGCAAGTGAACAGTTGTCTTTGATTGGCAATGCCATGGGGTTAGTTTATGCTGAGTGAATGCTTCCTCGTGACCTCAACTGAGAAGTGAAATCAATTTTCCTGACAGAATTTCTTTTTCTATGTCCTAATTTGTAACTTTAGATGGAGAGAGTCTACCTTGTACCTAAGACAATCCTTGGCATAATTTTCAAAAAATCAGCTGCAGAACAGAGAGTGTTTGGGGCAGGTCTCATGAATGAGGTGATGTATGAAGTACCAAGTGAAAAAAAAACCAAACTCCTTTGTCCTTATATTCTGTTGGGAGTAGATCCTAGATGTTATATGACTGATGTTCAATAAAGTAATATCAAATAGCATAGGTAGGTAGCTTCTGAAATTTTTTGAAGAAACCTAATAAAAAGGGTTGTTTTTTCTTACCAAAATCAATTTCAGGTGATAGATTTTATGTTTCTAAGTGAACCTAGATAAGATTCATAAGTCTGCACAGAATTCTAGTGGTTTATAATCAACAAGTTTATCTTTCCTTGGTCTAAAACCTCTTGGATATTCAGTATCACAGTATCATACACACACATGAGAAGAAATTTTTATTTCTAATCAATGTATCTTCCCTGATATTCCCATAAGAATGTCAGGCACAAATTCTCAAGGCTCACCTCCACCACTGATAAGCAGTGGGAGACAAAGCCTTCTTACCTAACTTCAGCACGTTACTCCTAAACTTCAGACTCCTGAGTGAAAAGAAAAGACAGCATGTAACCAAGCTGGCATCTTGCCTTTTACAACCAGCTGATGTTTGACATTGTTTGCAACTACCTTACATTTGAGAGAATGCACAATTAATTCCACCAATTCATGCCACTAGCAAACCAGAAGCAATATAGAGATAATCGGCACAGTTAAGCAAGCCACTCACTGGAATTTAACATCCTGTTGCTTCACCTCTGCAAAGTATTTTCTCATGGCATAGGCGATGGATGACTTGAACAAGAAGACCTCGCTTTCATCCCATCCATACTGCAAAAACAGCACAAGAGAAATTAATCAGAGACGGCAAGTTATCTGACACTAAGAAATAATTCTAAAAAGAAATAGCAGTTGTAATGCTTGGCATGCACTTCAGTATTATTTATTTGTGCCATGATAGCCCTTCAGGAACCTACTCAAACATTTTAGCTCCGTTAATCTGGGTGCTCTGCAGGAGAATAAACAAGGAGGCATCCCTGCTGCCAGACACTGCATCATGCTGTCCCTCTGCAATTTCTGGTACCGGTACATGGGGCTGCTGAAGATGCTGCAGTCCCAGCCCATCTCCCTGTCCTATGGGAGCAAAGGCAGCAGGACCAACATTATTCCTACTAAATATTGTGCATTCTGGTTGAAGTCTAAACATTTCATAATTTAGACCTTGTTTTAATCACATAATTTTATTTGCAGACCTGTTCTCTTAAGGAGGAACTTTGGGGTGGGATTGTTGTGTGAAGGTGGCTCATTTATTTGCTTGATGAGTTGGGATTTTTGTTTGGGGTTTTGTTTCAGTAAAAAACTCTTTGCATCAGTATTTCTGCAGCAGGCATGTATTTGTTGTTTTTCCCTGGAGAATAGATAGGTGATATAAAAAAGTGCACTGCCTGTGTGCAGGCTCCTCCCTGCCTACCTTGTAAGTCCAAAGTTATTTGCAGTGGAAGTCAAAAACAGCTTCCCTGGGGCAGGAACTGAGAGCTGTACAGGGGGCAAAAACCACTGCAGGAGCTGATAATGCAGCTTGCTCTCTCGTGCAACACCATGTGTGCATGAGGGGAAAATTCCTGTCTGAACTCTGTGGCAAATTTTTATCCCCTGAAGGCCTACATTTGATTGCGTTTATGGTACCTGAGCAGGAATGCCTGTAAATGCTGTCAGTGACAGTTTTACAGAGCTCCTGACTTTCTCGAGTATCATTCGGGAAGGTGCAGTGGAAGGCAGCTCTGTTGTAACAGGCTTTACAAAACCCATCTATATTTTTCAACCCTGTCCTCCTCTTGACACTTGATATAAAACAAAGAGAGAGAAATACATGGGAGGAACGAGCAGAAACTGTTGTCAGACTGCAGGATCGGGCCCCAGGCAAGGGGCAGGTGACCCGAAGGCCCTGCTAGTAGAGCAGCCCCCAGCCCGATCCCGGCAGCGTGCGGAGGACAGGGGCTGTGCCAGCTCTGGCTGCTCCCGCTAGCAAGGGTTGATGCTGTGAGTCACCTTTGCCTCGGTCACCAAATGGCTCTGGCTTTCTCCTGCTTGCTGGGCAGCAGGCAAAGCCCTGCGCTGAAGCACTCTCGTTGTTAGCGCTGTTGTCTCCGGCAGCTGGCAGTGTTCACCATCACAGCCTACGAAGCTGCTGTGTGGGGGTTCTCCAGTTTTAATTTCTCCCCAACATCTTCAGGCTCTGCAGTGCTTTTTTTTGTTTGTTTGTTTGTTTAACCAGGAGCTAATTGAGCTTGATTCCTCTACTGCTGCTTTCTGTACTTAGCATCTTAGCTTTTTAATCATTTATTTGTTTCCGTGCTGTATATTTTGTCTTTTTAAGACTAATGTATTTTAATTGCCACTGTGCCTCTCAAGTGCCTTTATAAATACCATTACAGGCTGTGTGGAGGGGAAGTACCTAGCTGGCTTCTGATCTGTGTTTGAGTAATGACTACCCACACGCCTTCCCTAGGCATCTCAGAAACCTACCTTGGCCCTTGCTGTTCGATACAGAGGCTGCTTTGCCTTTCAGAGTGAAATGAACTTTGCCCAGGGCCTCTGCTCTATTAGAGCATGTTCCCTACAAGATCCCATGGGTGACTTGAAAGACAGTGGAAGTCTGGCCTCTAATTCAAAGAAGGATTTTCCATTCTAAAATCCATCAAAATGCCTGCAGGCTGACAGCTCTCCCTTTCCTAACACCGTCTTGTGTGCCAGCCTTTTACAATGTAATCACACATGTGACATTGACCCAGTGGGGAATTTTGAATTAATGTTTGAAGAGGGGTCCCATTTTCAAGTGGCAGTCAGGGAACTGACACTCCTGGAACCCCTTATTTTACATAAGACAGACCCTGAGTCATTCAGCAGGGGTCTTGTAGCAGTTTCCCTTAGGAGGGCACTTTCATAAAGCCCCAGCTGAAGCAAAGCTGTGGGCGTTTCAGCCTCATCAGCTACACTGGTGATCCAGTGATGCTACGGCTGTAGCTTTAATTGCATCAGCCTGAAAAGAATTAGCAGGGTAATTGCGGCAGCACACACTCTGACACAGCTGGTGTAAGCCCATCCGTGAGTCTGGATGCTTAATTTGCCAGAACTTCAGGCTGTTGAATCTTCCCTGCTGGTAACAGCCAGGGTACATAGCTGAGAGATGCAGGACTGCCTGTGTGCACTGCAGCTGCCCCTGCTGTCCCCCCAGTGAAGCTCCCTATGTGGAAGACAGGGGATGTATTTCCCTTTCTGCTCTATCCAGTGCTAAAGAGCAGAAATTCAAAAAAGATTTGCTGGCATACTTAGAATGCTTTCTGCTGTTCTAGTGGTGCAACGCAGCTTGAAATACATCTTAAACAAACAGTTGCACTGGGTTCCTGGCTTCTGTGCTCTGTGAGCCACATAAAGCAGTCAAAACATATTGCTCTGTAGCCACTCTGACATTCCTGCCCAGGGTTCCCCCTGCCTTTTCTCTATGCCAGTTCATGTGTGTACCATCATCACCCACTGCTGACATACCAGCATTCAGAGTCATGCCCCCAGGAGCTCAGCATAAGGGAAAATTGTGGGGAGGCAGAAAGCTACTGAATGGAAAAGGTTTCTTGCAAGCTGGTGATATGGACTGGTTTTGAGAGGAAAATGCATGACTTGCTCTTCAGAGCTGAGGAACCTACCACCCACACCATAATTCAAATTAAGTAATCTGTATGAGATTGTTTTACAGCTGCTCAGTTGCACAACAAAAGACTATGATGGCAAAAGGCAAGCATAAAAATGGTATTAAGATAAACATTAACCTTAATGACTAATAAATGTGTTGTAATATGGAACCTTTTCATGCTGTTGATATCAGTTTTGAATTGTATCTAACTCGACTCAGCGGTCTAGGAAGCAATAGGACTCCAGTGGGGCTTGCATGTGAGAGAGTGATAGAAGCAAGAGCATCAATTCGTATGAAAAATGAGCCCATGGTATTGTGTCCTTGCTAGTCCAATAGGCTCCGACGCGCAGGTCTGAATGACCTGCCTGATGACATACTCATTCTTGGAAAATTGCTAATGTTCTGCAAGGTGAAAATGGCTATTAACAGGAATGAAGTGTCTGTACTTAAGCCTTCTACACTGCCTCCATGAGATTAGAATAAAGAGGCACAGCTAGAGTAAGGAGCAAATTTTCAGCCTCGGTTAAGCAAATGGGCTAAGGCAATGCTCTGTTTAAAATCTTAAAAGCCATCTTTGGCTTTGATGAGGTTTTCTGGTTGCTGTAATACATTTTATTGGACAAGCTGGTATAAACTGGGGAAAGCAGACAAGCTCTTGGGAATGAAAGCCCTTCTCATCTGAAACAGAAGCAGCTGGACTGCCCCCCCACAGTCTTAATAACAAAGCTGTCTCTGCATAAGGGTTGGAGGACAGGGAGGCAGCCGAATATATCAGGGTCTTGAAAGATTACAGCAAAACAGGAAAACAAAAATCTACAAAGGAATACTGACAGAAGTGCTTCAGTGTGAAATCAAGAGCATTTGAGAATAGAGAGTGGGATTCAACCCCTCTGCTTTAGCCCCACATTTAAATGTGAAGTAGCTGCTCTAATAACTTCTGCAGGCAGCCACCATAGCCATGATAATGGAAATTAGAACTAATATAGGTAGAGGCTTTATTTAGACACATCAGCATAGCTGGGGAAACTATAGCCATTTTCAGGTACATGAGTTCCCCTATGCTGCTCTCCAGGCCTGTCCTGGAGCAGGAAAAAATGATCGGTACCTCCACAGAATAACTCGTTTAGTTGAGATGTCTTTCTTAAAGTGGGTGGGATCACTTCCTGGAGAGGTCCCTCCACTAATTGTAGAGGGGGTCTTGATCACAAACTCAGATGAGACATCTTTTATGTGACAACCCTTCACCTGAGCTGATTCCACTCTTCAGGCACAAAGATCAGCTATACCCTGCCTTATTTTCTGAGAGCCATTAGCACAACACCTCTGTTGCCCGAGCAATGGGAAGAGTGCCACAGCACAAACTCACTTACCGCCTGGTTCCCCAGTGCTGACTTCAGGCTGATGCGCACTTTGATGGCATTGTCAGAATCTGGTTTAAAAAGAAACAAGGTCTGTGTCAGAGCTGCAGTGACAGAAATTCTGTTCCTGGGAAATGCTGGGATGGCTAGAGTTTCCTTAGAGGTTCCCCTGCTCCCCCTGGCCAGCTTGGTGAGACTGATCTTGTTTCCCTTCAGCCACCTCTACTGCAAAAATCTGCATCTGAGCTGTCAGTCACCCAAGTCTGGCTTTGTAGTAGACAGAAAGAGAGAGCATATCTAGAGTGCAGTCCTCTGGTCTTCTTTAGACATTTCCTGAAGGAAATGCCTCTCTCCCGCCATTGGGAATGAGCAGCTCAGATGCAGATGTTGGTGTCTGGTTAGGTGAATCCCACCATTAGAGACTGGCACAGCACTGTATGAGTTACAGTGCTCTCCAGTACTGACAGTGATTATGCATATATAACCTGTGTGGTTCAACACCCAATGTCACCACAATAGGCTGAAAAAATGCATTTTTTCATGGTCATCTCCTTTTCCTCCCCTTGAGCTCCTTTCTTTGACTAGCAGAGGATAGCAAACAAAGCAGTAGTAATTTTTCAGTACTGGTTTGTCCCTACACCCCCATCTCGGTGTCCTCTGGCTCCCAGGACCTGTGGCTCCCAGCCCTGCAGTACAGGCGCACCGCTCTCAGGCAGGCGCCACACAAGTCCAAGCCTCTGGTCTTTCTTCCCTCTGCACAGCCATCCCACACTCTTAGGGCTGCCACTATTAGAGAAAACAGACTCTATTTCTGAAAACTGGGTGAGGCTGTGACAAACCCCATGTGTGCTGAATTCTCCAGCTTTGACCATGAGGAAACCAGTCTGCCTTCCCACGACTAAAACTTACTGCTCAGTGGGTATTTCACATAACCCTGCTTCCCTAGCCTTCAACATTTACAAGAGAGAAGGACTTTTCTGGTCAAGGGTTGTGAGGACTACCAAGTGTCCCTAATTCACCCACAAGCCATACGTACATGGTGCCCAGTCTGTTTTCCAACCAATGTATCTGCCAGAATTGTTTTTTTGCAGCCACCTATATAAAGGTTCGAAGTAGTGGAGCAAGGGCATTGCATTCATGTATTTCTCTCCCGTTACGCTTTCCAGTGCTTGAGTCCAGGGCTTGGATCTGCCTAATTTAAGCAATTGTCTGTGTATGTGGAAAGAGAGGTAATATATGTTATTGCCATGTTCCATCTAGACATCTAGCAAAAAAATCTGCAGTCGGTATCAAAGTTTTCTTTTTTGCTTCTGAATTCGCTCCTCCCTTCCATCATTCCTATTAATAACAATAAATTATTTTCTCATTAACAGGCAATTAAACCTTTGATGTTTAGATCCTCAGTGGATATAAATTTAGTCAACTTGACAAAATAAACAGAGTAGACATGCTAAATTTTCAAGCTAGGTGCATTTTTGATGCAACTTCATTGACTCCAGAAGATTTCAAGGATGAATTATGCTTTGTTATACTCTGATTTATTATGGGTGAGAAATTTGCTTTGTTACCTCAATTTCTGACCAGCTGCTTTGGAGTCAGTAATGTCACAGGTGTGAAGAGGGCCAGTATGGTTAGCTGCCTTGCAAAGTGCCTCCTGAAACTGGAACTGATAGATGGTCCGGGTGTAATACCTAAAGGAAGGGCAAGAAGAAGGAAGGCATAGGTTTTGTTAGTCATCTGGCAAGGAAACCCACAAGCCCTTGGCCGTGGAAAGCTCTGCTGTGTCAGCCGGCAGTCCTGGGAGCCTTGGGAGGCTGCACTGCAGGGAGCAAGGCCAGCTGATATTTACAGGCAATGCTAACTCAGGTTTAACAAAATGCCAAGATCAAATGCATCAGAAAAGCCCTAAATCTGTTTGCTGCCACATAAACCAGAAGCAAGTAAGGTTTTTAAGGCCCAGCTCTCCGCTCTGGCTGAGCCCTCTAAAATGAGGTGGCTGGGACACGAAGGGATGTCCATAGTTAGTTGCTTCAGGGCTGCATGTGCATGGCCCCAGTGACAGTGGTACAGGGCATGCTGTCTCCCCAAGAGGCAAGCCCCTCATACGGATGTGCTCCCACCAGTCTGATGGCAGCATGAAGCTGCTCTGCTCAGCAAGAAATTCAGCAGCCTCGTCACTGCTCAGAGATTGCTATGGAGCAGCCCCTGATGTCCACAGAAAAACTTCCACTGAAATCAGTGACCTTCAGTCAGGGCTTTAGAAAAAATAAGATTGTGTCCTAAGCCTCTCCAGCAGATGTTTCAGGTAGTTGGGACTTGTTCTGTACCCAAAATATAAGTCATGAATTAAACACTGAGCTACCTTATGAATGAGTAATCATTGGCCACATGAAACAGCATTGCAGGGTCACAATAGGTTTCATCATGAGGGACTGGTTCAACAACGCCAACTATTTCTCTCCTGGGGATGAAGGAAAAACACAGGATTTCTGTTAACAGATAATAAGGAAAAATAATCCAACTCCGCTCTTCCTCTGTATTGTCTGATACATATGAGCACCTCTCTTACTTCTAAAAAGAAGTACATACAGCTCCCAGTAACCTCAAATGAGTACTGTTCCACAGCTGGAGACCACAGAGAAGAAGCTTCTTTGAAACTGATAGTGCAAGGAAGGGATTCCTACAATAGCAGGGTGTGCAGGGAGTAATTAGTGGTATGAAATAATCTACAAGACATGAGCTTCACTCACACACTTCATGCCCTGGGCCATCCTGAGTTTGGAGACTAACACTTGCATTTCTGCACTGGGTAAGTGAATGCAGAGACTAGGTGACCCAAAAGTTCTATGGCCTGCTGTGCCACTGGGCTGGGGATGAGGTTTCTCTTTATTTTCCTCTCTCTCCTGAGAGCGTGTTTCCTGAGCAGTACTCTGGAAACAAACCCATACCCTAAATTCTGAAAATGGTAATAAGCTAACGGGGAAATCTTTTCCATAAACCTGTATTTCAAAGCCTTGTTCCAGCAGAGAGCTTTGCAGTGCCTCTACAACAGATGTGATAAGCTTCCCTGAACAATTTGTCATTCTCCATTTCTCTGACATCTCTGCTACTTTTGAATAAATCGAAGCTGACTGATTTTTACAGTGGGTCAGGAGGCTTGCTTTTATCAAGTTTTATTATAGATTTTGTTTGCTGATGGAGGCTCACTGTTTGTGTTCATGTTGGAGTGCAGGCTCTGTTTTCAGTGTGGGGCCTGTTTGGTTTCTTTGCATTTTTCTGCCCCCATGTTAACCAGCCCGGGAAATCTCAGACTCCAGTCTGAATCAAACCACTTTTTAATCTTGAGCTCCAGGGTGCTGAAAATAGATTGGCTGGTGGGCATAATCTGAAAAGGCACCTCTGGATGTTATTTGCCAAGGGAACTGTATTTTCTTGACTGAGAAAGGTGGTATCTTAATACATAAGAAAGGAAGGAAGCAGTCTGGAGTCTTTCAGACCAATTTGCCTCCAAAACCAGTCTAGAATAGGGAGAAAATGCAAAGCAGAGAAGTGTGCACAGATATTTGGTAGATTAAGATCTCTATGCTTCTCAGGCTGGCAATATGATGAACTTCACTTTCCATTTGTCCTTCAGGAGGTGGCGAGCAAACCAGAGTGTACGCTCAATAAGATTTAGGGAAGGGCTGTACTTAAGCTACAGAGATGTCTTGGGGCACACGTTAGGGGATGGCAATGTTGATCCTGGGATCTGGAACATCCTGTGTGAAGGTCATGGGCTGTCTTTATCAGAGAAGCTGACATTAGAAATGAGGAAAAAATCTGCCGAGAGGCAGGGTAAGCTGCCTGGGGCTGTATATAGTGCTAATGGGGATATATGGTTTGTGAGGTGTTGTCTGCACCACGTTGGGTGTTTCTGGCTGGCACTGTACCAGGCTTTGTAGAAACACCCTGAGATCTCACCCTATGGGAGTACAGGCACCTCAGTAGGTTGAATAACTACAAAGGGTTGGTTTTGCAGGTTCATTTGCAAAAAATCCTCTTTGTTTCTCAAACTTACTTCATCTCCCACCACCGCTTCATCCATTCCTGCTTTGTAATCTCACCCCTAAACATCATCCACCTCCACTTCTCCAGCATGTAAGTAAAAGGCATTGTTCCAACAATCGTTAGTGCTTGTTTGAGCAGAAAGTTGATTTCAGTTTCTGAAGAGAGAAGCAGTTAAGGTAATGGTTATGGTAGCAATTAGTATCTGATTAGACAGCTAAAGTTGCTTCCTTTTACAGCTAATGCTTACATCTGGTTTGAATTACAGATTTTCACTAAGGAAAAAGTGGAAGAAAGAATACTACCAAAAAAAAAAAACATGAGAAAAGATCACTTAGGTATTGTATACAGTTCTGTCTCTTTTCCCCCTACCTCTTAAATAACCTAGCCCTTTGGCATTTACATTTCATTATCCTCCACTGGAAAAAATCCCAGGCTCTGGGAAGTTTTAAGCTGAAGACTTTGGTACATCTCCATCCTTATAAGGTAATACTCAGAGAAGCCAGACAAACTGCATTATAATGAGGGCCTACCTATGTTGTCCACTCAGTATTCACTTAAGTGGGAGATGTAACTCTTAAAGTTTCAGTTCCATTTTATCTGCTAAATTACATACTTTGGTAGAGATACATAAGGATTCACGCAATGGAAACTGAAAAGACTATTGGAGGCTCCTCTAAATGAACTATGAAGATTTTGGGATCGAGTTGTTCAATACTGAAGGTAATGAAGTGCTAGCTATTTGCTTCTAAATTGTGTATCAGCATTACAAAGTAGTGATCCTTGCTTCACAATGTGATTTGGGAAAAAAAAACAGTATTTCTGGTAAGTTAGTGGAGTAAGATTTTCAGAAGCTTCTCAGCTGATCACTCAGTTGGCAGACACAGTCTTCCGCTACAAAATAAGGCCTGCAAGTACTTTCACTGAAACATATAATATTTATCATTTATTTACCTTCATCTTCTTGGAAAGTTGGCTCTAGGAGGTCAAGAGATTTCAAATGCTGAGGAGTAGCTGCAGAAAGTGACATAATTTCACCTACTGCTTCATGGAAGCCCTCGTTGGCGCCGCCTCTTAGCAGGAAGGGCTGCTCAGAGTATGCCATGTCATACTCGATGTGGCCCATCTCATGGTGCGCGGTCAGGAAGTCGTCCATGGTCACTTCGGTGCACATCTTGATCCTGCACACCAGAGCGAAGTGTTTGTGATTAGAAAGACAGTGGCCCATTCGGCTGCTGCCCAAGTCCTGCCTGCCACAACCACAGAGCAAAGCAGCCTCCAGAGCTTGCGAACACCCCTCACCCCTCACAAAACCTGGGCGGCCAGTCCTAGCATGGGGTGCAGTTCCTCCTGCAAGAGCGAGGCTTGGAGGGGAACTCAGCAAAACACTTTCAGCCACCTTGAAATTGTGCTGGGAGTAAGAGAAAATTGCTGTTTTGTGAGAAGCAGCTGCTCTCGGAAACTTGGCAATAAACTTACTCTGTGTGTTGGCATGAGTACTCACCATCAAATTTAGGCAGATAGTAGTGTAAAAAAACCTGTGTGTCAGTGACTCCTGCTACTTCATCCTTGTATAGGTACTATTTAGTAAAGGAATTTCTTCAAGTAGGGTTTCCTTTCACATTCCCCAGACTGCTGAGGTGTGAGGCTGGCAGCTTTCACTAAGGCTCTTCTGGGGACCAGCCTCTTTCCCCAGTAACTGCGGGGACTGCAAGAGGGGACAGAATTTGTCTCAGAAGACTTCATTGTGTGGGAACTTGCTGTCCCTCTCCTTTCCCAAATATGGAAGAGTGATGGATTTTCATGAAACTGGATATATCTGCTAAAGACAGATGATGAGCTGTCAGGAGGTTTTCACTTGCTACCCAGTGACCCTGTGCTATTGCTGCAGAACATGTAGGTGTCCACAAATCTCACTGGTACCCACAAGCACCCGCATTTCTGCTTATTCCTTAATTCCTAGAACATAGTCATTATTTCTCTAATTCATATAAATAATAGTCACTTCTCTGCTGAGATTTGAGAGTAGTCCTTAGGTCTACACAGAAAGGTTTACAGTCCTACAAGATCCCTGCTCTCTTGTCTTCCTTTCCCCTCTTATCAGCCAGAAAGAAAAATAAATAAGGAAAAATTAAATCAGCATGGTGTGCCATTAGTGAAAATATGAATGTTCTAGGAGATGGTATAAAAAGGGTTCATAGTAATTCCAGTACCTGTAGTCTTTTTTCCCCAGATCCCATGCCGTAGGATGGCAGACAACCTTCCTGTTGTCAGTCGGCTCTGTAAGCATGGAGTTATTCCAGAAGCCCTCAGTCATTTTCTCAAGGCCGATGGAGAAGAAGAAGGCCTCAGCAGCTTGGAATATTTTAATTGCATCCCATTTCTGAAAGAGACAACACCATTAACCACTGCTTCTGCATGGAGCCTGTTCCCGACAGCCAGCTTAACGCAGGCAGCTGACTTCATATTTATCTCCCAGCGACTTCAGATCAGCACCTGACTTAATGAGAGTAAGACAGTAGTGCCTGCCTTCAGCACTTCTGTAAATTCTGCTGGGAACAGGAATTAAGTGTTTTCCCCACAAACAAAATAGGTTTCTGAACTCAGAGGTTCAGCAGATAGCACCTGACCCAGAGCAGAGAAGCCCTCAATCAAAGATAAGGTAGTGAAGATAAAAAAGGCATTCCTGTAAGTAACATGTCAGATCCGGGATCCGACCCTTCAGCCACTTCAGTCAGGGACAACTCATCTGAGGGAGCAGAGCTGCACTCCCAGCAGATAAGCATGAGAGGAGATCTTGGCCAGAACCATAAAACCTGGAAAATCTATCTAGAGGAGTTGCTTATCAGATTGTAACTGCATGTTAATGTCCAGAATACTTTTGTCATTCTGCAGTTTTATTATTCTACATAGCAGGAGCTCTGCATTTACTGGACTGTTTTCGCAGAGATGCAGGTGGCCAGCAGCTCGGTTGGATGAGAATCCTAAACTGGGCACATCCACCAACAAGGATGAATCCAGCCTTTGCCCCAGTGCTCTATAAGAACTGCTTCCCTCTTCACAGTGGTACTTCAATATATACAAATTTATGACTACAAGGAGGTCAGTACTGTAAAACAGAGGTAAGATTAATGCAGACTTGTGCGAACTGCTTATGAATCAAATTTAGCTATTCCTTCTCCTGCCAGCGTAACATTTGCATGGAGTGCTCCCTATGGGAGAAGGGTAGATTTCAGGTGAATAATCACATTTCAGAAATCAAATTCCACCGATCACCTTTTGTTTTATAAAAGAAATGAAGCTTAGGCAGGACTACAGAGAATTATCTTCAACCAGGTTCTCGGTCTGGTAAAGGTGCTGTCACGGCTGTTAGCACTACAGATCTCAAACACAGACCTTATGGTGCTATGCAGTTATCAAAAGATAAGAGGCAGCACTGCAGTTTCCTAGCTGTATCCAAATAAACAGGACTGGCAAAGAACCCCCTGCGATATACAAACTATTTGATTATGGTAATGGCTGGCAAAGGTCATATTTGATACCAGCCAACTCCATGACTCCTGAAATATTTATATGTACAAAATATATCTCTTAATGGATAGGTGTCTCTAAGGAAAATAGACTTGGAGCCAAGATTAAGGCAGTCAAAGAGGGTGGTGGAGAAAGAGAAGAGAACAGCTAAGGGAAAAGATACAGTGGAAAATGCAGGAACGCACTAAGATGAAGAGCAAAAAAGGATATGGAAAGCAATGCTTTGCTGGCGCTGTCTCTACCTTAGGGCAGCTATGGTTTTCTAGAGAGCAGCTGACAGTTGGTGTATAATTTTTATACCATCTAGATTTGTTACATAATGCATATTGCATAAAGGCATCTTACCTTTTGAACCATTGCAGAAGTTACATCAATGTTTGGTTTAGCTGGATAAGGAATGGTCAAGGCATACAGGTTTGTCCAAAATCTACCCCACATATCACCTTCAAAAAAGAGAAAAACTTAGAAATACTTTCAGTGATTGACTACATGTTGTTCAAAAGTGCCAGACAGTTCTATAAATTGTGCAGTGACATAAATAGGGACTCCTATCTGATCCAGATGTGGAGGGGAGCCTTCTGGGAAGTTAGGCATAGGTCAAACTCAGATCAAAGATCCTTTTATTCCCCAAGATCAGCTATTCTTGTACAATATAGTTTCAGAACTGATCACTTTCCTAAAGGTTTATTCACAACTGAACATCCCTGTTGTTAGTCCATGTGATTGCCGCTGCTGTGTTCATGTACATTACAGTTAGAGCAGCTTGATGTTGCATGCTTTGAAAGCAAAGTCATGAAATGTGGGAGCTTAGGATAAGATTTAAAAAGAAAAACAAGTCTCTCTGAAACTCTCATTTCTAAGGAAGACAAGTGCTGCAGAAGGGAGGGAAATGTCCCAGCCCAGTGCTGGAGTTTTGAGCTGGGTGCCGCCAGCTCCGGCAAGGATGAGGACACCTGCCTTCCCTACCTGCCCCTGCTGCTAAGCACCTATGTCACCTCTTCCAGGGACAACTTCTTCATTTCTCTTCTCCCCTTCTCTTATCTGTAACCTGTTTGTTAATATCCTGATTAAACAGGCAGATTACTCTGTTCCCATGTGCCTTGAAGGTGACTGTCCTGTGTACAGAGTCAGGCTTGTGAGACATGGCTGCATTGACATACCCAGCAAGTGAGCAGGGAGGCATCCTGTGGAGCTGATGAGCTTGGGGCCATAGACCTGCTCTAGCCGGTGCCTCACATAGGCATGCAGCTGCTGGTAGAGAGGTTTTATCTGGAGGCAGAGGAGGAGAAGGAAACAAATTATTTTCCCTTTGCTCTATGCCATTCATCCCTCTTAGAGAGCCTTGAAGATGTCTCTGACAAAATTCTCCCGGCAGGTAAGTGTACCCCAAACCTGCAGCTAAGCTTTGCCTCCTGCCTCCATGCTCAAGCGCTGAGTCCAGATCCTAGCCCCAGAAGTCCGGCTCAGGTACAAGGGAGGGACCATTGCTAACTTTAGGTGCGGAGTATCAAGGATGCCATCTACCTCATGGGAAACAAACCTCCTGCCATGGGCCCCATCTGGAGGAGAAACTGGATTGCAGAACTCCCTCTTTCCCAGCTTTTGGCACAGTGCAGCCTGAGGGGACCAAGCTGGTCCTAGGATGGCTGCAGAGGTAAAAATGCCAGGTATGTCTCCCAACATCTGTTAACCCCATGTAGACTGAGATTAGCCAGTTTAGAGCAGGTCTCGTCTTCCTTCACAACATCGACACATGAGTCCACCACCACAAAACACAACCCTGTGGCCCAGGTGAGAGATTTTTCCTGCCTCTACCTGCTCAAACGTCTTCTCCACATCTTCGACCAGCTGGTCACGGCTGTACTTGTATTTTTCTGGATAGTCTGCTTCATAATTTGCTCTCCAATAATCTCCATAGTCAGAATAACCTGTAAAACATGGATGCATCATATCAGGACACCGTACATGGCACTGCTCAGGTCTGCAGGAGCAGTGCAGTTCTCTGCTGATCCCATGCAAACCTGCAGCCTTTCCCCCAAAGCAAAGCAGCAAAGCACGAGAAGCTCTGGGTCTAGGGGGAGGAGAGTGCTCCCCCAAGGCTCTTTCCCACAAACATGCAAGTATGGGAGATTTCCAGGAAATGCAGAAAGTGCAGTCATGGTTATCTGCTAATTAGGGTCCTTCCAGTTGGATTTTTTGTCACTCCTGACTGAAGCTCCTGCAGTTATGAGGGAGGGCAGCCTCTGCTCAGGCTGGATACTAAGGGGTTCTCACAGAAGTTATAAGCTGGTGTATATTGAATATGAGACCCCTCCTCCAGCAAGAAAACTGCCAGGGCAGGTGTAGACACCAGGACTGAAATGCAGCTCCCAGTTCCACTAACTAAGTCTTCCAGTCCACTGAGCTCCATCAAGCCTGGAGTAGAAATGGCTTATAGCTGAGGTCTCTTCCTTAGTGGTATGGAGGAAGGCCATAATGACCATTTCTTTATGTTTGGTTTTTTTCCTGTCTATTTGGTCTATAATTTCTTATTCCTGGTGTTTAGCTTCAGCTTGACAATTTTCACAAAGCAAGGAGTATAGGAAAGCAGGTGATACAGCTGCAGTTTGGCCAAGAGACAGATGGCATAGCTACTTCAGAAGCTATTTCAGAAGCCCCCCAAAGAAAATTAGCAGCCACCTGCCTTCTTGTTCCTTGAAAAGACAGTTCCCTATCATTTGTGTGGAGATCTCTGACTGGAAGCACACCTCCCTTAGTGCAAAATCCTTTTTAAGCACCTGGCTGCACCAGCTGGCCCAGCCCTACTAAATCTGATTATTCCAGTTAGGGCATAATGCTCATAAATGTACCACTGCTTGTGGCTGGTGCAAGGTTAAGGCCGATAGAAAAGAGGAGACATCACCAAGACTCAGCAGTGCTCAGAAGTTGTTTAAATTGAGCATGCTTGCCCATAAGTCACAAGCAGTGCAGTTCTGGGTAAGGCAGTATGTAACGAAGGGCACTGATACATTACAGCTTGGGAAAGGTGCCAACAAAGACGTCCCCCTTTTGTTCCAGACTGGTGACAGATGTCTGATCTGGTCAATGGCACCTGTCTGCATTGCCTCTTGCTTTGCAACGTGCACACCAAGAGCAAATTATGTGCAGAGTGCTGCTCATCGGTGCGTAAAAAAGTATGGGTTTTGAATTCCTGTGCAAATTGTGCGAGACTGCAGTACGTTTGTTGATTTCTGGAAGCCAGAAAAAAGAAAAAATATTGTGACTTACCATTAAGCTTTGCAACCTCATTTTTAAGTTCAACATACTCTTCGTATAATGGTCTCATCATCCTGCCAACATCAGCTCTCCAACCCTCCCAAGCCCACAGTCTCTCATGATAATCCGTGCTGTTAGCCATAATAGTGTCCAGACCTGTCAGAACAAAAAAAAAAAGTTCTAGGCCTTGAAAAAGCAGAATCTCTTTATTTTTCTTTCACAGCAAGCAAATGAGCCAAAGAGAAAAAAATGTCATGAACTAAGAAGAAAACACTTTGTGTTTGATATACTGAAATATCCCATTCTTTTATTGCATCCTTTTCTGATTTAAGGTTTTCCCCTTCTTCCCTTTAAGAGACATGGAGCAGATCATGAGTCCCTTAAATGCTCTCTCTACATTACCTTCCTTTAAGTTGGTAGCATTCTTGGGACTGGCCTCAACACAATGTTGAGTCCAACAAGACTTTGACGACAGGCGAAAAGAAGAGACTTTCCGTGATGTAGCCAAACCCCAGGTGGCAGGCAGGCTGTCACACAAGCTGAGCAACCCTCTCCAATTTTTGTTTACTACAAGTAGGAGACAGTATGTCTCATGCGGGCAGCAATCCCGCTGAAGGTCCCCGAACTGCAAGGTGCAATTAAATTATGACTAAGCTTTAGATAGCAGGATATATCTACTGAAACCACAGCCTGTTCTCTTGCAGTCAGGAGCCACCCTTGGGCTTTTTCTTTTTGAACCCTCAGTGTAAAGGACACAGTAGGGGCAGTGGTTTTTACCGTACCTGGCTCCAGCACCAAACACTCAGACGGTTCGGTGATTTTACAGACGGTCCCGGTGCTGTAGATGGTACTCATTGTATTTAGCACAGTGTTCAGCTGCAAGTTAGATGTGAGATAGCCCATTATAAACCCACTCTGTGCAAAATAACAGCCAATTATGCTAATTTGTTAAAAGCTTGATTCAATACTTCAACCATCAGCTTAACATTTAAGCATATGTTTAAGCTCAGTAGAGATTAATGAAAGAATTTGCCTAAATGCATTACTGAACCAGGACCTAGCTGGAAAAGATAGATAATCTCCCAAATATGTGACGTAATCTACAGGTTCTTAATATCGAGTTAGACAGAGCTCTGGATTTAATGAGCACAGACTGTCACAAGAGAGCTATCAATATACAGCAGCAATAAAACAATAAAGTTTAGCAATGCACTTCCATAAGCATGGACCCACCTAAACTTTCCAGGTACGCTGTGGTTTTGAATGGCAGCAAAAAAGGCCCCTTCTGGAGATGCTGCCAGGCTGACTGTTGTTTGTGGTTTTTAATATCACGTCACACTAATTGCATAGATCTGCTTATACTCCATTACAGAGAAGTTACGGCTCATGTCTTGGGTCAGCTGAAGGCCAAATGCATCTGAAATCATTCAGCTCTATCTCAGAAGCTATGCTACATAGCTCTGGTTTTATTTTTTTTTTTATGTTTTCAGGTTTCCATACCTCAAGAAAAACATGCATCACTTTTAGCTTTTCCTTTAGGACTATGTTATTTCTCATTTAAACCTTTAAATCAGAACTGTGTAGAGCTCTCCATGGGAGGGGTAGTTAATGACTAGCTCTAACTTTATCTCTGTCAGCATTAAAATAACTGGGCATCCAGGGAAATTTTTGTATCAGTGAAGAATATTTAATTATTCCTATGGAATCTCATCAGACTGTACAAAAAGTCACTCTTCAAGCATGAATCAACAATTCCAGCCTCAAAAGCTATTTATCTAGGAAACTACAAGTGTCTAAACAGGGAAGATACTGAAGAAAATACCTCCTCAATAAAGACAGCATTACCATCAGTGCACTGCTGTGCTCCAAAATAAATGTAAATTCGTATGAACTGTCAGCATTCCCATCAAGGTAATCTGCCTTTCCAGAAACACATCTCATTTGGATCAGAGAGGAGATCCAGCCAGTCCACTGCTTCTCTTGCATGGTGGTTAACACTGCTGTCTTAGCAGAAAAAATCTCAGGATCCTTCTATAATAAGGACTGCAGGATCCCCTAACTGAATGCCATGTTTCAATTTGATCTTCAGCAAAAGAAAACTAATTTAGCCCTCAAGTGTTTGGCTATAAGTCCCTTTTGAGTCTGCATAGCTGCTCACTCCAATTCCACATATAGTCATTATCCATATACGTGCCTTTTACATTAACTTGTCAGTAGAAATGTCAAATCTCATTATGAATTTTGCTACATCCTGCTGGCCTTCAGCAGCTTTTTGTGGAAGCACATCACCAACCCTCCCCAATTTCAGGCATCCCAGGGTGCCCGCTGCATGGAAATATCCCCTCTTTTTCACAGTGTGATAATGCAACATGTGCAGAGAAAGAAAGACTTCCTCCATCTCCACCTTTTTGACTCATTGGATGTCCTTTCACCCATCTCTTTCAGCTCATTGCCCTAGGTCTGGACTTAGCCAAGCATTTACCACAGGTCCTCTTTTCCTCTTATGACTAATTCAGCCATTTATGCAAGGACAACTCTGAGGCGTGTGTGTTTGAAATTCATTGCATGGATTACATGGCAAAACTGCTGACTTGAATGGGAACCAGCTTCCTGAAGCCAGATCACCCCTCCGGTTCCGTACTGCTGTGAACACCTTGTACAGGTACACTCTCCATACTGATGCTGGAAGACAGCATCATCCCAAGGCAAGCAGGGTGGCGACAGCACCATGCCCTTGCTTGGGGGTGTTGTGGGAGGCAGCTCAACTCACCCGACAAAAATGAGCTATGTTCAGCAACTTACTCTGCTATATTTTTCCGGTGACAGCACAGATGATCCCCTGTCCTGGAGACTCTGGATCTGGAGTCTGATGAGAGCATCCTGGATGCTGGGTAATGGGAAGCTGCTGGCGTTCCTGGATGCCTCACTGTAAAACGCGGACCACTTGGCGTCTGCCTCGTTCTGAAAGGGTTCACACAAACCCTGAATTACTCCACCAAAATAGTGCAGCAGCCTGATGTACCCAGTGGGAAAAAAAGTTACTTCTGGGGAGAACTTCGTTCATGGACACCACCTGAGGACTGATGGTTGAGCACTTGCGCTGCACAGTGAAACGCCTGGAGAACTTTTTGGCTTTGTTTTAGTCACACATCCAGATAACCATTTTTCTTTAGAAACAGCAAAAAGCAGGACTATCTCATTACACCATACTTATTGTAATTGATCCAGCATCACCGAGCTGTGTTCCCTGCTACTCTAAATTACCACGTATTCTTCCCTTAGTGCTTTTCTTCACCCACCTGTGCCTAACAGAAACCAGATACGAGCCAGGGCACGAGAGTTCTGTGACCCAGATGTCATTCCCCATTTCTGCTTCAGTAGCAGTGACAGACAGCAGCCAAGATATTGATATCAAGTCTTTTCATTATGCAAATATCACTTTCTCCTGAAGTTTTGGTAAATAAAAGATTATACTTGGGCATAGAAGGCTCTAAACAGGTGCCTAAATTGGGCATGCAAAAGCTCAGTGTTTTGCATGAGATTGTTTTTACCACTTCTGCAGTTACATGCCATGACATGTGAAATGTCGGTGCACAAAGTAGCAACATAAGAACATTATTTGGATTTGGGACTGTCTTATTCTTATTCACCTTTTTTAAATGTGTTTGTACATAGTTTAGCACATCAGCACCCATCCCAAATGGCAACAAGAACAGTACTAATTAACCTGGGTCTTTGGGACAGTATAATTAATTGTGCTCATGCCAGAGCTTCCAGGATTGTGGAGAGAGCACTTGTAATGCCCACCCTTCCCTGCTGAGTCATCAGGAAACACAAATGTCATATTGTGCCTGAAGAGCTCTTTCAGGCACCCTTCAACCCCTGTGCAAACACGTGGTGAGGCCAACACTTTTGCCAGATCTGTGCTGGCTTGTCCAGCCCCATGCGTGATGGACCCACTGTACCTGCTTTATGCTCCGGCGGAGAGAGGTGGTGGCAGATGTAAGCCCTTGGCAGTCCCATCTCTGCATCACCCCCTGCCCATGCAGCCCCTCTGTGGGAGGGCAGCCATCACCAGGAGGCTTTCCAAACTCTCCCCTTCATGGGAGCAGAGCAAACAGCCCTGCTGCTGCTCAGCAGCTTGCAAAGCTCAGTGGCCAAGACGTTGATAAGCACCCAGAGGAAGAGCACCACTGTGTACATTTGTTTCTGAACTTATCCTGAGCAGGGACAGAGAGGTGCCTTAGTTGTGGTGGGGCAGAAGAGGGGGCTCTTTGGCTACAAAAGCTGGGGCAGAGATGTTAGCTTGCTGTCTGATTTTTCCCCATTGGAGGAAGTGGTTGATAAGTCAGAGGAATAGTTATGGGGTTTGTGGCCCAATTTACAAGGAAAATGGATGGGAGGGAGCCAGAAGGGACAGTATTCATTAACTCTGCTCCTCCAGCAGAAAGGGAGGAGG
>VZTV01111620.1:0-11300 GCA_013400875.1 Anhinga rufa
GGGGTATTGAACTTGCTCAGTCTTTACTGTAGTTTCTTTTCTTTCAAAGTTGCATTAATTCTGCCATAACCCAGAAAACATTTTTGGAAAATACTATTTCAGTGAGTGTGTTCTTCTCTTAATACTGGACTCAGACACATGAGGGCTAAACACCGCTGTTAGTAGATTTGAAAAAGCAAATGTAGTGACGCAGCCTGAAACTGCAAAGCTGTCTGCACTGGGCTAGGAATTCTCCTTCTGCTGAGGCTGGGGTTTGTGTTACCCGGGTTATTTAGCAGCTGTTGGAAGCGGCACTGGTGAATGGAGTCCCTTGTCTGGCCGGCAGAGCCAATTACAAGTGTCTGGGTTTCACCAACGGGAAGTGGCACAGCAGCCAGTAACTAAGTTTAGTGCGATGGATGTGTTTCTCTGACTTCGTATGTGCATGTTTGCACTGCCCCCCACAAAAGTGAATCAGACCCTAGGGCTGAGAAGGAGCAAGACAACTAAGACTCCCTCAGCCGGGGCTCAGCTGCATGTCAGACCCTGGGGATCTCCTGACAAGCATCCACATTAAGATTTTTCCCTGGTTCTGGAGTTAACGAGACAGCATTCAATTTTTGGGCAAGTATTCATGCTAAAGCTCGGCTTTTCTTGGAGGAAAGGAAACACTGGTTTATTTTCTAAGACAAATATATTTCAAAGGAGGCAAGATCACAGGATTATTTAGTTAAATGAAGTAAATATTTTAAAAAGGAAAACCTTTCTTTGTTCAAGAGAAGAAAATGGCTGTGGACAGTGGCTTGAACAGCATATTGGTTGCTGACAAATGAGGTTGACAGTTTTGTGATTTATTTTTAGCTAGAGAATTTTTTTAAAACAGAAGTACTGTGCAGCTTTGGCAGTTGCTGCATATTCAGTGTGGGTGGATGGAACTGAGAAGCGCATCTGTGCTAACAAGCGTTTTGGGATTGCATTAAAAAATTAAACTCATGTACTGGAAACTGAAGCTGTATCAGCTCACCTGGGGAGCTCTGCCCTCCGAATATCCTCCAAAAGGTAAGCAGTGCTGCCTGTCCGAGGCACTTGCCAAAATAATTGCTTGGGCCTCAAGTTGTGGCATCAGCTCAAATTTGATCTGTAAGACTGATGTTTTCTTTCACTCCTGAGATTACAAGTCAGCAAGTTAGGCTCTACCCTCTCCTTCCAAGTTTTCCCTCTAACTAGGAAGGCTGAAAATAAATTTCAAAAAGCCAGCAGAGGAACAGTTTAATGTGGTCATTGTTCCAGGTGCTGAGTCTAAGGAGGGTACCTGATACTGTAGGACTTGTAAGAAGATGTAATTATGTCACTTGAAAAGTAGCTTGGACTTCTATGTCATGCTAACTCTAAGGTCTGATCAGTTAGTGCTTTACATCTGCAAAATCTCTCGCCAGCTAGACTTTGTTAGTGTAGATATTTCTGGCTTGCTTCAGGGTCAGTTCAGCCATGACTTTTCTAGTATTCTTTCTGCAGAAGAGCCCTTGCTACAAAAGTTTGTCTTAACGCTGTGTAAGTGAGTAGCTATTAGTTTGATTTGCTTAGAAGTAGATAACATCTTGACTTTGATCTGGCCAGTGTTACTACTTCTCAGGAATTCTGCTGGAGTGAAGTGGAATCCACATTAAGCAACTTCTCTCCCACTGATTAAAAAAATGCGAAATGACTTGCTGTAAGGTGTCATAATGTTTGGCCATCCCACCTTTCCTGGAGAAGGACTGAGTGACCTAATCTTCCTTGCCCTTCATACTGGAAAGGTTTACTGGAACTTACCACAACAGAGGAAGAATGTCAGATAGACTTTTGATCTACATGGATGCAGTTTCCCAGTTACCTTTGAAATCCAGGTGTCCCTTCATAGCACTCCTTTCCCTAAAACTGTTATTGCAGGAGTAAGTTACTGGCCACTGTAGGCAGGATTCAGAGGAACAAAGATTGGAACTTCAGCACCTCGGTACTCAATGGAGAGAGGTATGTAATACAGAGCATCTAAAGTTGGTAGTCTCTCTGCTTGTTTCTGGATAGCAGCAGTCGTAAAGCTGACTAGCTTTATAGGAGCTGAAAAAATCCTTAGTAATTAAGCTAACAAACACTTTGATGTAATTTCAGGATTTTGCAAAGAGGTTACATTTGTAGCTTTTTGTTCTAAAATCCTTTTTGTATATCATTTTATTTGCATTAAAATCTCTCTTTAACTTCAGGAAAGTATATTTCTTATCTGTTGAGTTTTGGTTCTTCACCCAGAAGCACGTTCAAATAAGTCAGGTTGGTACTTTGAGTGGATTGTGGCGCTTCTGACCATTCCCAGTACCTGTAACAGGAAACATCCATTGCACCTTTTAATAACTGTCAGGTCCAGCTCTCCTGTGCTCAAATGAGTTCCTCACCCTAAAGTGGTTTTTAAATGCATCTAAGAACCGGCATCATTTTGCTAGCTGCATTTATCCCAGGGTCACTTTCCTGCCAAAGTTCTGTGAGGACAGAAAATCTTAGAGGTAATGCAAGCCAGTCTATTGAGTTAGCAGCGTTTGTACTGGAGATGATCAATACGTCATCTGCTTTGAAATTCCCTCTTAAAACAGCAGTGGTACCAAAAGCTTCAGTAGAAGGTTTGGTCACTTACAGCCTATACAGCTGTTCTTCTATGAAGAGATAGATGCATCTTGCACTGAATGAATGGAGACTTTCAAATGAATGCTTTGGACCTTAAGCTTGATTTATTTCCTTCTGGGTTCTGTAGCAAAAAAAGATAATTCTTTACCAGGAAGAAGTTGAGAAAAAAATAGGGAACTGCTGCATTAGGTTGATATTGGGAGAAATGGCATACCTATCTTGCTGACATCTGAGCAGGGAAACAGGCTGAGGGAGTCCTCTGAATGTTTGATGGCATTAATAACAAAGGAAGAGGATAACTGGAACCAGTGAAACAGGAGATGGGCAGTTCCTTCTGTCAACATCAGTTTGTTTTAATCTCATCATAGCTAACCTCTTGTCATATTCAGGTAGACAGACAGTGTCTTGAATTCTTCATACACTTGTGTAACTAGTCAAGATCAATCTGTCTCTCTCCTGCCAATTACAGTTCATTGACACCAAAAACCCAAACCTTGTCTTCCTGTGGATTTTTTTATCAAGGTAGCCTAAAAGCATGTCTTCTAGGTGAAGACCTACCACTGAAATAAGTGTAGGGGAATACCTCATGCAGCAGTTGTGCCATGTTGCAAAATAAATCTGCATTTAAGAGGTGAACTGCGTGGCGAACTTTTAGGTTTCTCCATATATTTCTCTGTGATACTGAGGATCACTTATCAACCGTCTCTATTTCAGATATATTTTGATATTTGAGGCAAGACAGTGCTACCAGCTTGGCTTTAAACATTTCTTTTTATATAATATGAGCTGTTCATGATGCAATTTTGTCACCAACTCTGAAGTCTCCTCCCATTCTGTCTCTCCCAGCCTGGTACCATAAATAGAAACATATTCCTTGCCCATCCCAAGTTCTTGGCTTGGAGCTGTATTTCTTGGCTTTATTCAGTGGGTTGTTTACAATACTTAAACCTTGCACCACTCTGTGGGAGGCCCGAAGACTAACTACAGATCTGTGCTTAGCTCAAGCAAACCACGTTATTAAGAGTCTGGTTGCTTGCAAGAGAGGAACACCTAGGAATGGCATTTAGTTAAGTTGCCTGCATTTTACCAAAGCCATGTGTGAGCTGTCTGAACCCTTTTAAACTGGTGTTTTTTATGGCCACATGTATGTCAGCAGAAAGACTAGGTGGTCCATTTAGGTAAGAGCTGAAGTCTGTTCTAGGGTAAAGAAAGTTCATAGGTCTGCTTCTGTGCTACCACATTATTAGACAGCAGGAACTTGGCCTGTTCAGCATTGGTTTGCTTTTTAGTATGTAGTTTGCCTTGAGTATTTTTGGTTAGTAGGAAGTGCTGAGACTTGGCTTCAGAAACAAAGCTGCTGTAGAACTTGATACTATTCCAATCGTGTCAGCAAAATAGGAAACCCACTTGCTGCTGTGTTATCAATTTTGTTTCCTCGTATTCATTAAGGCAGAAATCCTCCCACTAACAAGCTGGTTGAAGATCCTGAAGTCAAGTGACGTAAAGTGATGTACGTTTTGAAGATGCAATGGAAAATAGCAGTTATACTAGCAGTTGTTAGTTACTTGATGGTCTACTTTCTGTGCTCTAAGTTGACCAATGCCTATTCTTTGGTAGTCTTAAAACCAAGCATATAAAATGAGTCTGTGTGTAAACTGGCATCATGGATATTTACATTGGTGTTTAGTTTGAAAACACGAAGTGAAAATAAAGTAAAAGATGTGGCATATGCAGGGTTCTTGGTGGCCTTGTATTCAAGTGTCCCTCTGAAAAAGAGGCAGGTGAGAAGCCAGAAGACACAACACCCTGTGTGAATATCTATGTACACCCACGCATATATACACTCTGTTTTTTGATGTAAAATGCTAAGATATCAGATTGAGACTGAATGCCATAACCAGTATTTACCCTATAAACCTTTCTTTGTCTCTCTTCCTTCCATTGACTAACCTTGGTCTGCTGCCAACACCACCAAACCCTTTTCAGAGCTGCAATGCTATTTACACATTCTTTTGTTTAAGAGACATTGACAATTGGTTCATGAACTCTGAGTACAGTGAATTTTAGAAGCTCCCTGTACTATACATTTCAAAGTAGCATAGTCAGCAAGATTTCCTTATATTCAACTTTTTCCCACTGCTGGAAGAACTAGAGAAATGCTTCTAGATGGATGATTTAAGTTGTACAGGAAGGGTAACCGCTCTCAGGAAACGGCTTTGAAGGGCACTACAGGGAGTAGTCTGAAGAGCTGCTGTGCCTGAAAGGTGGATACTTCCTCCACCGAGGAAGCTGAGTATACCAGAATGAAGATTTCATATTGTGCACTTACTGTGAAGGGAATAGGAACAGGATGCAGATGTGGTGGATGTGGATGTCAAGGTGATGGCCTACAGTGCAAAATAACTATCTAGGAAACTCAGTTGTAAAAGAAATAATGCTATCTAGAAGGTAGAAAGACGCCTGATTTTTATTCTGCCTGGGTGCGTTTGACAGGACCTTATGAACAGCTACACGCTGTGCAGGGACACCCCATGCCCTTCCCACCAAGAAACACCTTCAGGAGGGTGGCTGAAGGGTGCAGGGACAGAGTGGCCCTGTTACAGGAAGCTTACAGCCAAAATGTTACTATCCCATAATGCCAGTGCTGGCCACTGCTCGATGCACATCAGGAGCTCATAACAGACCAGACAGCCGTTAGGCTTTGGCTAAGGATACTCTTCTGACAGAGGCTAAAATTGATATTCAATAGATATATTTGCAAGTTACATTGTTAATACAACCTAACTTTCTGCTAATCCTTTGTTCCAGAGATACCAATTACTGATCTGTTGTATTTTAATTAACAAGTTAATTGGTTATTAACCTTCTTGACTGTTACAGCTAAAACTAATTGAGTCACAAACCCATATACAGCTTGCCATTTCCTGCTGCCATTTCAGACCCACCTGAAAAGGTTGTTTGTCACAATGCTCACCCATGTGTTTCTGAGGCTATGCTGTCTTTGACTACAAATTCTGTTTATTTTTTGTGTAGTAATAGATACACAAAGGTTGGTACAGATACCAGTGTAATTAAGAGTACTCAGAGCACATGAGAGGGGAGAAAACAATAAACCGCAAGAAGAAAAAACAAAGGGATAAAGAGATAAAGCCTAGGAGCTTGTAAGTAAAGGTATCTCAACCTGTAACTACTGAGCAGCATGCTGCAGGATTCACTGAGCTTGGTTTTGTAGGAGGACAAAAGGAGGTCACCCATTTGTCAGAACTTTAGGAAGACAACAGTATGCGGGTATCCTAAGGTATTTTCTTTTGTTATTTTTTCCACATACATTAGGTGGTGATGGTGGGGGGGGGAAATAACTCATGTCACAGGCCGTATGGGGAAAAGCAACTCCTCATCACCACAGCATATCCACAGTTTTATGTAGTGTTTGTCCACATCCACAGCCCTACAAAACACAAACATTTGGAATAAGCCAAGTTGCTCATTTCTTACCTTTAGCCTGATCTGAGTCCTCATCATGTGGTGCAGCTGCCTTTCTCACAGAACGGTGGAGTTCATGGATTATGGAAATGCTGCCTTTTTTTTCCCCTCCTTGGTGGGCTGCAACAGCTCTTCTCCCCCTGCAAATAGCCAAACCACTTACTTCCCTTTCCCTGCTCCCTTTTATACCCCTCTGCAGGCCCACCACCCTCCCAGGTGTGAGACTGCCATGGTGATGGCTTGTTCTTTAACCCTTCCTTGACCACATGTTAGGAGGAGCCTGTCCTGCTACAAACCATACAGCCTTTGCTAGAAAATTAGGGCTTTTAAAGAATTCATCCAGCATATCTTACGTTTTTTGAGAGGTAATTTGATGGTGCCCTTTTGGAGAGCTGTCCTGAGTCCTACTAAATCAGCAAATATGCAGATCAGGCTGGGCATACGGTACTGCCCTTGCTGTTTCTTTCTGAAATCCTGAAATGTTCAAGAGTGTTTACTTCCTCAGTGCTTGTACGTCTCTTAGATGTGTATTTTCACTAACATCGTTTCCTGTGATTCATGTAAATAATGCTCCAGCAATGGTATGTGGAGTGGAAAAATGAATCAATCTGGGCGGTCCCCTTAATGGGCGATCTGTTTCATAATTTGTACAAAGGAATTTCTCCAAGGAAACTGTTTGCTTTTTTCCCAAACACTTTGTTGCCCAACTCTTGGGGGAACAAAACTCCTTCTTTATAGCTCATCTCAAAATTGTTTCAACTTGCAGTCCAGTCCCCACATCCTCTGTTTGTTCAGCGTTCCCTGGGAAGCTCCACCCTCACTTCCAGCTAATAACCATGTTAACCCGCAGCTTGATTTTCCCAGTTTCTCCATCGCCCGCTCAGCAGCACTTGCTTTTTCATTGGCCGCCAGCCTTGCGAGCAGTGATCACCTGCACGTGGTGGCGTTTGTGCTGGCCGTGGCAGCCCAGGACTTCTCGTGCCAAGCAGCCTCTTCTGCTTGCTGCAAAGTGCAGCATGATTGTGGGGACGGTCCTTTTCCAGTCTAGCAGCTATGGCAAAGAGAGCAAGCTGCTCTGTTGCCTTGGCGAGGAAGCCTCTGAGCCTGGCGTGAGTTTCACAGGTATGATGCTCAGGGATGTAATGCTGTGCTATTCCTTTCCTTTATTTCTCCAGATGCTTCAAGGAGGATGTGGGTCCTTTCAAGCCTATCTTTGTCTTGTAGTATGAGACCAGCCACGGGCAGGACTGAGGTTGCCCGCTTTTGAGGAGTGGCTGAGGGAGCTGGGGGTGTTTAGCCTGGAGAAGAGGAGGCTGAGGGGAGACCTTATCGCTCTCTACAACTACCTGAAAGGAGGTTGTAGTGAGGTGGGTGTTGGTCTCTTCTCCCAAGTAACACGTGATAAGATGAGAGGAAATGGCCTCAAGCTGCACCAGGGGAGGTTTAGATTGGATAATAAGAAACATTACTGAAAGAGTGGTCAGGCACTGGAACAGGCTGCCCAGAGCAGTGGTGGAGTCACCATCCCTGGGGGCATTAAAAAAAACCCATGTAGATATGGCACTTCAGGGCATGGTTTAGGAGTCCTGGGGGTGTTGGGTTGGTGGTTGGACTTGATGATCTTAGAGGTCTTTTCCAACCTTAATGATTCTGTGATTCTATTATTTTATCCGGGTTTTAGGATTATTGAAATGCTTCATTGTTATGAGCAGTTACACAGGTAGTATTTCAGAAATAGACACCACATCAGCACTTGATGTGACTCTAAAATTTAAGATTTAGCGTATACTACCTCCTGCTCTTGGACGGAAGAGATCGGTAATTGCACTGTTAGTAGCACAGGGTGGGGGACAAAACGCCCCTTACATGCTGGCTGAATAGGAAAAGCATTCGTATCCGGAGAGAAGCAAATTGTATTGTGGGAATAAAGAAAAGGAAGGAGATGGATGAAGCATAACCTCCTTGCATGACTGTGTATTACTTCTACACTAAATGATGATGTAAGTTTTTTCCATTGTATAGGAAATGAAAGTGGCAATATATGATTTATGGTTAGCCTTTAAAAGGAGCTGATATAAAACAGAACTTCCCAGCTCATTTCCTTACTCATGGTGTGACTAGAGCTTGCAAGCTATTCAGCTGGAGGGGTATCATTTGTGATATACTTGGGTTACCCTAGTTTCCTTAATGAGGTCTAGGTGATCATCATGTTTCACAGTCCTTCCATATCCTTACATATTGGATGGTATAGAACCCATGCTGTATTGAGCATCATAGGTTATTATGTAATAATAACCTGCAGTAGGTACTTTTATATCCTGGTAAATTCCCATTTAGTAGATAGTGGGTAACCTTTACAGTTACTTACGCGTCCAGATCACTTTAAAAATGAAAGTGAAGGAAGTTAGTGAGACATGAACTCTTAAAAGCATTTGATTGTTAGGTAATGTGATTTTTAGGTAAGCACTCTAGCTAAGTGATTGAAGCTCCTCATCAAACATTAACTTCTGCTGGCTTCTTTTGTACATAAAGTGGGTGTTAAGAACATGTGCCATCCTCCCAGGCATTCCTGAGGAAGCGGTAGTAGTCCCACATCTTCTTTGAGTCCTCGCTAGCAATCCAGCACGGCACCACAAATGGCTTCATGTGGGCAGAGCTGCTCAGCACTAAGCTGCAGGTGGCATTTCTGCTGGTTTTGCCTTGGCTAAAGTGCCTGCTGCTGGGATCTGCGTGGGCAGGCTTAGCAGGTCATGGGATTTGCTGCAGCAGCTCTGAAGCTGAGCTGATAGTGGGCTACTTTGGGCTTACCCATCGAGTGTACGGTTGAGTGCTTAACTCTGTGCTGCCTGTGAAGCAGGGGTTGGATGCCCCCAGTTCATGAGCTTTTCTGGCTTGACAAAGAAACTTAAAGTATGCTTTGATTTAGAACAAATGCTTATATTTTTGTTTAAAGCCTTTTGCATTTTGGCAGATAGATAATTGAAAGTAAGAAGTGATTTAAACACCATTACGGTATTTTGGAGCTGAAAGGTCGGATGTTTTTTGGAAATGCTTTGTGTTTGCTTCTTAGCAGAGATGCAAAAGTCAGATTTCTTGTATAGCACATTTGCTGAGTGACTTTGCTTAAGGCACCAAAACACTCTTAACACAAGTCACTGTAGGAGTGTGAAGAATGTATTATTTCATTAAATATGTATTTTTACTCCATAAAGAGAGCTGGATTTAGGAATTGGTGTTCTTTCCTGGCGCTTAGCAACTGGACATGCATATGCACACACCAAGCCCTAAAAAATTACCGTGGGATGTTAGCAGCTATGCTGTAATGTAGGTAGCTGAGCAGACATTGGGATTTCCTCTGTCTGATGGGTTAGTATATTGTAAAGCTAATTGCAGCTGATGGTTAGGAACAAGAAGTGTATGTAAATATTGTATCTGCAGATAATGAAATCAAAGAAGTGATGTTTTGGTAGCTTAATCTCTAGTCGCTTCTGTTCTTGCTAGGAAAACCTTGATAGGGTGCTACTTTGGCAAGGCTCGGGAGGTGATTTACTTGGGTAAGTAACTGCAAGATGAGCAGCTTATGCAAGCAGTATAACTCGGAATGATTAGCAGAAATGCAATCAAAACCCACTTAGCTACGTGTTTAAAACCAAAACAGAACAAACCTCAACCATTTACTTTCTCATGTACCTACAATACAGTCAAAAAATTGCATGTAGATGCTGGGAACCCCGCTACGTCCTCGTTGTCCAGGCTTGAGCTCTGTCCTGTGACACAGGTTTGGCATGTGTTCGCCTATGACTTGGCACAGGCCTCTTCCTGTTTTGTGTCTCGCTGACTTCCCAGTTTTCTTGTCCTGTATTGCATCTGAGCTCTTTGTCCTCTCTTAAAGTACCTTACAGAACTAGCTCTCGCTCACGAATGTAAATCTCATGGGAGTGCGGAGAGGGGGTATTACATACACACGTTCTCTGGCAGTAGTCTGCTTGAAAATATCCTGAGCCTGGCTTCTCAGCCTCTCAGAAATGGGCCAAAGCAAATGGGCCACTGTCAAGTCAAGAAAGCATCCAACTTTTTAAAGAGGATTTTTAATGTTTGGTGCATTTAACTAAATTTTTTTTACAGTGAATTTCCATAAGCAAGTTCAACAAGAGAATTTGGAAATATATATTGGGACAGGAACTTACGTCAGTTGTGCCATCAGAGGAAATATTTATGTCTTTACACCTTCAATTTTTTTTGCCCCCTTGAGCAGCCCACATGTATGAAACTACATCATTGCTCTTTCTCTTGTCGTAATATTGAAATTTATTCTGCTACATGTTCCTGGAAAACCTCTCTATGGATTAGAAAGCCAATGATGGTCTTGGCATAGCACTACCACGAAGTGTTTAGACAGTTTTGCATTTTACTACAGTTCTTTCCAAAACCCTGTGCATCTAGATTGCTTTCATTGCTTTTTTTTTCTTTTGTCTATAAAACAAGTCTGATTCTTCCCCCCATGCCCTTGTACTATCAAATTTGCATCAGTTGTCCTTTGAAACAGCAGAACAGAACTGCCTGGGTATTCAGAAACACTGCTGCTAAATACCTAGCATCACCCTTACTGTTTTCTGCCCCTGTCAGTTCTCCACCTTTTCTTTACACAGCCTTGAAACGTATCACAAACCCCCATCGTTCCTGCTAATACCGAATCGGTTACTGTCCCAGCCTATAGATCTCATGTCATAATTCGGTCTGTCTTACATGTATTTGTAATGTTGGTTTCAGATCTGGGCTATCTACTTCAGCCACAGAAACAGTAAAGACATAACATAACATTTCAGTGTTTAAAGGTTTCCTTCACTACTTCATATACACACACAAAAAAGTGCACTTTTAATTTCTCCCCTATTTTTCTATCTGTGAATGCCTAAATATTTTAAAATAGAGGTGTATATAAATAGAAATATATAATAAATGTTAAATAGAAATTTTATATACACAGCTTGCTACTTGGTATATAGGAAGCTAATTACCTTCTCCAGCCCCCTTTAGAAGTAAACTATAGAATCAAGAGTCAGCAAAGTGTGCATTGAAAACCACGGATCTAAGATGCGCAGACGTGGTGTTCCGTTTCCATAAAGAGCATGCTGTGCAGCAGGAGCTTCGCTCTGCAGTACGCCAGGTTTTGATCTATTTACAAT
>VZTV01111629.1:0-11252 GCA_013400875.1 Anhinga rufa
GGGGGAAGAGTAATTAGCACAAACAAAACTCACCTCAGATAGAAAAGTAAAGTGAGTGCAAAAATTTTGTCAAGACAGAGACAGTACAGGGAGGGCCAGCTGTGAGGGCATGTATTGCTCATCCTCTTCATCGATCTGACAGCCATCAGAATAGTTGCCATGGGCTTAGAGATCTGATCTTCATAGATGTCTAAAATAGTTTAAATATCCCCTAAGGAAAGAGATTTTAAAATAACACAAGGAGAGGAAAATTAAAAGGGAATGAAAGGAGTGTTTCTAAATCCTTAAGTTTTCTAATTGTTGAAGGACAAAGGAGAAAAATAGTGTTTGAGAGGCAAAGATGGCTGTAGAAAAACTTTTAACGAAGAAGCTCAGACACCAAACTGTGCCAGAATGAAAGGGGAGGAACACGTCCCTGGGGAAAAGAGATGACTAAACTTCAAGCAGAGAATCTAATTAGTTGGCTTTGGCATTCATTCTACTGTTAATTAGGGTATCTCCCAACAGAAAAGCAAAGCCGTGATTTAATACTGAGGACCATATGACTCATGGACCGAGGGCAATGAATGGAGGTTTGAGTGGAGATGCTGATGTAAAATCTGAGCAGGTCTGAAACATAATGTTGATCAGTGCCTACTTGATCAATGTTACTGATTAGTAAACTGCTTAGTTATTTTTGCCAAAACTTGCTGTAGCAAAACAAAGAAATTATAAGCTATTACTGACTCAAGTTACAATGGACATGACGAGACTAGACATTGTCTTGAGAAAACCAAGAGGAGCCCTTTGAAATGACCTGAGGAAAATAATACTGCAGAAATTCTCCTTAGGCAAAACTGAAGGCAACTCGCTGCTCAGAGCACACATTGCTCATGATACAGATGCAGGATCATCATCTCTGTGCTCTAGAAAAGGCAGCCTGAGGAGAGCCCTGTTCAATTACCCTTAATTAGGCAGCTGGGCAGAATCTCTTATCTTGCACATGACAAGGGGGATGCCAGAACTGGCCCTGTTAGGACAGGGGGATTGGTCCAGAGGCTCACTCAGGCAGGAGCCAAGCCAGATTTTCTCCTGTGAACCTAAGACTTCTGGCTACAGGAGGGTAGTAAAGGCTCTCTAACTACAGGGGATGGAAAGCAGGGTTGGCCACTAGATGCATTCCCTGTTCGGTCTGAGATGGGGATCAACTCGTGCCTGGCCCTCTCTTTCCACCTACAATAGGTCTCCCCAAGAAGCAAAAGAAGGTTGAGCCACATTCAGAGCCTCAGACCATCTTGGGCTGTTTCATTAGGTGGCATTAGTCCCAAGAGGAGCGCAAGGATTAGAAATGGGATTTTTGTTAAAATGTCTAAACTCCCAGAAGCCAGGACCTAGGGCAAGCTCTGGAGGGTACCAATGTCTATGAAGTATGTAGTGCAGTAAGTGATGACCTGCTGGAAAGTGACTTCCAAGGCATCTACCAAGAGCCACAGCCAAGTAGTGTTTCAGGGCACTACTCAACTTTTCTGGGCAACCGTATCTCTGGAGCTGGTGCCAGCCTCAAATTCCTGTGAGAGATACCAGACACCTGAGAATTTCGGGAGGTCTTAAAGCGATATGGATACCAGTCTTGAAAATGGTTCTTTCAAAGTTTGTGCTGGAATTATTTACAAGTACCTTTTCTCTTTTTTTCCTTTCTCATCCGATGTAAAAAGTCTAGGTGAGGTGACCCGGCATAAGGATGAAGACCCCTTGAAGTATGAAGTAAAGATGAAGCTAAAGCCTTTCAGAAAAAAATAAGTGAAGCTGTTGATGCTGCTTCCAAACTCTTGGCTTAAAACCCCTGCTCACAAAATGCTTCCCACCGGCTTTTTCCTGAACAGCATAAACACTGGCAGTACTCATCTGATGGTCAGTGACAGCTCCGACACATCTGGAACAGCTTAAAGCTGCAGCCTTTATGCAAAGCCATGCCCACATAGTCAAGAAAGCAAAAATTTTCAGTTAAAAAGAAAAGTTTGATAGCTCCGGCTCAACTGGACAGTTAGAAGAACGAGGGTGAAAGCATCCTCCAACCAGGAGCACACAACACACGTGCCAGACTGGGGAGGAGGGAAGGAGAGTACCCTTACAAACATTGCTAGGGCAGAAAGGTATTTGGCTTAAGTATCAGGCATCTGCACACCCATCGTATGAATGGCTATACAAGTAATTGCTTGAAGGAAGAGTCTGGCTTTTTTCTTCTTGACACATAATGAAACTGAAGACAACAGTGTATAAATAAAACAGGGTGCTTCTGTAGTACAGAATGATAACAATCTCAGCAATTCATCAGCTCATGCCAGGAAATTCTCCTCGCACACTGCTTGCAGGTTATCAGTTTTATCAGACTGGATACAAAAAATAAAATGACAGAAGCAAGGAGGCAAATACAGTGTCTCCACAGCAGAGCTTGGAAGCAAAAAATAACACTTTACACGGAGAAAACCCAAACTATGGCTTGACAAAGGGCTGGGGTAGGAAATAAAGAGCATACGGCACTCAGGCCCCTACATACCTATGTATCGTATAGATCGTGTCCCACAGCAGTCAGTTATCACTCGAGTAAAAACACTGAATTACAGCTACTGGGAGTGGACACATACCCACCTCAGGTCTACCGTGCGGTGAAGGAAGGGTGTCAGACATTCCCAAATAACACAGACTACTTCTTCCATTATGTTGCTCATCACTAGAGCACAAAGCATTTCACAAATGGATCAAGTATCATCATTCTTCTTTCATTAAAGGGAAACCCGAGCTAGTGAGCAACAGCATGTCCAACTTACCCCACACCTAGCAAGTCCGATTCCAAGCAGCTCTTTGTGACTTTCTTACAAAATTTGTGTCCCACTCCTGAAATGGAGATGAATTTACATATTCCTCCTAATATAAGAGATGAGACCTACAACTAACACTATTCTGTCGATTAGAGACCCTAAAATTAGAAATTTTTATTCATTCATTAAGTTTTGAGACTACGACAGCTCTGAAAGAGCTACTTTTCTGAAACAAACAAAAAAACTTCCCAGATGCCACAGACACCTGATGGGAGAGCAAAGTGAGGACACTTGCAAGCAGGTCATGCCAGCACTGTTTCACCCACACCTGAGCTATCCCATCAACTGTTGGGAAGCTCAGATGCAGAACCATACTGATGCCCCTCACACCACCAGCTGCTTCAGAGGGAAGTGACACCACGAACCCTTCTTACAGATTCATTTGTCCAGGTCCTCTGGGTTGGGCAGCGGTAACATTGCTTCAGGAATCTCTACTGTGTGGAAAGCTCTTAGGTTGCTTCTCAGCAATGTGTGGACAATTAGAAGCCCAAGAAACACTGCTACATATCCTCTTCTGCACAACTCACACGAGTGCAGCCAGCCATGTTCATGCTGGGGCCTCTCCTATATTTATTCTATATACCTATATATTCTATTCTAGACACCTAGTGCTTCTGACATCCTGCAAAGTCACAACATGAACAGCTTTCTGAGGCAGACTCCTAAAATTCCCTCCTCTAGGCAAAGTGACACACAAGAGTGATTCCAGAAATCTCAGCTTCAGACCACGTGGTGTTCTGAAACCCTCTTGAAATGTTATTGTGCCTGCATCTTCCTTACCTAAACACTCAAAATACTTCATCATATAATATTATGAATTAAGATCTCTGCCATAAGTTTAACAGAGCTTCACCTTTCAAACTCATCACTATAACAGGTAAGTTAATTCCCATAACTTTCATTTATTAATCAATTATGGATTTATTTTAGCTGAGTTTAAGACAATTAACCTTCTGCATGTTTCAATGAAGCTAAAACTACAAAGGCAACCTCTATGTAAAGCAGACAAAACCCCACAATTTTGTTTTCAGGGGTTTGTTTTCTACTAGTTCAGTAGTGATGAGACACAACAACTCCAAAGGAGCCTAGGCTAAATGTATTTTTTAGGAGCAACGCTCTAACAAAAAAATACAATTATCAAATTAGGAAGCCTGAAATAGTTCTGCAGAGAAGCCCACAACACTATTTCAGCACATCAGATGGCCGTCGTTGCGCCCAGCTGTAACTCCTCACCAGCAGCATTTTGCCCAGTTTTCACAGCCCATAGACTTCGCACCAACTTGCTTTAGGAGTAGCTCCCATAGGGCACAAAGAGAAACTCTCTCAGCTTACAGGACAAGAGCTACATCTGTTCCTTAGTTTGTGTCTCATGGAGGCTGTGCTGTAGAATAACACACACTTATGTCACAAAAACATGTAACAGCCCACAACTGGGGGAGAAAAACCCTTGGGAATTAAGTGAAAACTCACTAAATTAAGAGCTTGCTGGAATTTCAGAGTGTGATAAAGCTTCTGAAGACGATAATTACCAGTCTCTGGATCTCTTCACTCAAGTATTTTAGATGCAACAGAAATGGACTGGAATAAATATGAGTTACTGATTATTTTAACAACTACGTATCCTTTTGACATGTACAACAACTAAATATTTATAAAAATGCATGTATTTACAGTATAGACTGAAACCACGACTTTTTGCTCCCAAACAAATATAAGAAGAAAACAATATGGTAGTTTATACCCCATTTATTAAGACAGAGCCATCTATTACTTAATACACTGGTTGAGTAGCCATAAGTCACATTATTTTCTTACTATATTAAGATGCAAGACAGTCTGGCAACCAGTTAACAGAGACAAATTAGGCTGGGTGGAGAAACATTTAAGCTGCAGTGGGTTAAAAACCATCTAAACTAAGGAGACCTAAGCCAGCGCAGTTACACAATGTGCTGGCATCAGGCGACGCTCGGCACGGCACGCTTGCCAGCCAACTCCTCGAGTGCCCGGCGGACCTGCCAGCGCCCCTTCAACTGGAATGTCGGGAAAAGGTCCAGGGACCATCTGGGTGCCGCTTTTTTGGACACCTACCAAAGAGCGCATCACCAAAGCCACAGTTTTTCTGTGCAGGGACCGCATAGTTTCTTATAAGAATGAAGGCTTCTGGTAAGAAAGTTTATAGTGCAATCTGAGTTAATTTGTGCCCACAGTGTCATTATTCATTCTCCCAAAACAGTTTAAATCTAATCATGTAGGAATTTGCTATCTCCAGAAAGATATTACAAAGTAGTGCTTATACAGTTGGTGACTACATAGATTCAATTTTAATAAATATATCTCTTCATGCTTTTGCAAAACAACGGGTACAAAAGCAAGAAGTGACAAAGCAGCCAAGTACTTTTGTACCTTCCAAAAGCTATTACAATTCTCAGGGCTCTAAGAAGTTAATATACTTTATCGCACAGGAAGCACACACCACGTTCAATTTAACAGCTGCTCAGAGAAGAACAAAACCGAATTCTGCTTCCTCTTTGCCAACGTGCCACCAAGTTACAACTCCTGCTGAGAAGTCTGAGAGGTTGCTTTACTCCAGACAAGCAAGTTCAGATATGCTTCTGCTTGTCAGGGTAGCTGTGTGCTTAACAAGGAAATCTGCAACATTAGCTATAGCACACATACACAATTATGTATTTTTTTTCTACTAACGACAGGAAAAAAAGGGTCAAGCAACAGGACCTTCAGCTTCAATACACTCTGTTGGCCCTAAGAAACCTAGCTGGCAACAGCTGTAGCTTTAATGCAAGTTTACAAAATGAACATTTATTCAGCTTGAAAAGTCTATACTCAACAGGTACCTTGATAACAATAGGCTTAAAGATGGTATCAGGTTAACAGCCTACTGACACACAATTTTTGTAAATGGACTATTTTATAAAAATAAGAAATGGCAATGCTTCATTGAAATAACAGATTTAAAATTTGCTTCTTGAAACAACTACTCTTAAATAAGTATGGTAACATGCAAGCAAATTAAGTAAAAGCACCAGATTTCTTTTCAGTCTTTAAATGATTGCAAGGTTAAAGGCATCAAGAGGTAGTGGGGTTTGTTTTGTTTTGTTTTTTAGAGTGTTGATTTAAGACATAGTGAGAGGGGGAAAGCAACTTAAAGCATCTTCAAGAGATCCTTACCTCATTGCAAAACATTTACTTTATGTATCTTGCTGTGAAAACATCAAGCCTTTTTCTTTTCAAAGCCCTCATTAGTAGCATTTTCAATTAAAAATGAAAAAACAAGCTTAAAATTCAGACATTTTAAGTCAACTGCATTTGGTAGACACAACCCACGGTCAAGCTAAATGATTCTTTGTACATCAATACTGCACAAAGGGAGAGCAATCAGCAGCGTTATTCCATGCTTTGTAAGAGTTAACACTTTAAAGCCAACCGATTTCATTTCTGTCTCTTGGTTTTTAAAAATCTTACAATTATGAACAAAGAAGAAAATCTCCCTTAGTCACGGTCAGGAGACAACTGTTTAGGCAAGTGTGGCAATAGCAGGAAAACGCATGCCAATCAACTGGCTCTAACATATAAATACAGCTGAAGATACGAATAAAATAGTCCTTTTATTTGCAATGCATGCCATGCAGAGACAAAGTTTGAGAGAGAATTTTTGGAATTCCAATATATTAACACTCACCATATTGGTGTGCTTCAGGTAGCTTCAAAAAAAGACCATGAATGCACACATGCTTGGAGGCATCTTTTTAACATATACACACACACACGTGTGTGTGTGTGTGTGTGTGTGTGTAGATTCTTGCAAACTAAGTTTTGGCACATACACGATCCTTCACAACACCACCTTAGAAAAATGAGACTCAAAAAGTACTTGCATAATTTGAAATGTGAATGGTTTTAAAAGGAGACAAATACTGTTATTTTAGAAAGAATCACAGAAGATTCAGTTCATATTTTTTCATTAAATACTGTATTTCAAGGTAGCTTTGAAAAAAAAATAGCAAACCCGAACCATGCTCCCTGCAGATTCATCTCTCTGGTACTCAGCAACTTCTGACTCAACAGCTTCAGTTTTACTTGCAACTTTGCAGCAGAGACAAGCTTTAAAGCATTCTGCAAATATTTTGGCTTGCACATGGAGACTAAAGCAAACTGGTTTTGTATCGCAGAAATTCAGAATCTTTGCTTGTTTCTAATTAGTGCAGAACCATAAAGTTAAAAATGGACTTAAGGATGTGAGTGGCTGTCAGGATGACATCTAGCAAAGGCTTGAATTCATCTTGCCAAACACTATGGATACACAGACAGGTCTTTCAAAGACTGTATGCTTCTGATTTAAAGACTATAGACTTGTAAGCAACAAGTCTTCAAATACACACAAAATTTAAAGTACATAAATGCAAAACGGGGCTTTGCAACTTATTTTCTTAAGTTTCATTCTGCCAAGTAAATTACCTGGACAAGTGTCTACATGTCCTTACAAGTATTTTCAGAAGTTACACCTTTAAAACTGATAAAAAAGCCCAACCCATAGACCTTCGTATATAGTCAAAATACAGTATAGTTACTTTTCTCCAATTCCATGGGGACATAAAGATAAGACTTCTTTAAAAAAAATTTAGATTTAATGCCCTGATTTTTTACATTTAAGTTAATTAAATTTAATTCTGTTCTGCAAACAACATTCCAGTTAAGAGTAAAAAACCTCCATGCACTATACACCAATGCATTAATGACACTTTTATTTACACAATTTTCCAATGTCAAATAACATGTTATTTGGAAATTACAATTATTTTAATTTCCATATCTTGGTCAACTGGAGCTGCTGCTGACTTTCTAAAATATAACGATGTGTGTATTAGCACAACTTGGTGGGTTTGTTGTGTGTAAAGTATTCAAAGATCATAATTCTCATACAGAACCATCACCCTGTTCTTTTCAAATACGGTCAAAGAGCTTTAAGATTTTTTTGCAAAATAATCCTACCAAGTAAGCCCTTTTGATAGCCCTTCCTGCAGAAATGAGAATCACCTCAAAAAAAACCACACTTTACAAGACTGAGGCTCAAACAATTAACTGTCATGTAACCAAGTTTGGTTAGAATCATGCCAGCGTACCTTATTACGTTGAATCCCATTGCTTAAAAAAAATTAAATCAGTGGTTTGTGCACATCTTTTCAAGATTGGATAAGATTTTCTAAACAAAATCAGAAGGTTAAAGCATACTCCTAAAACAGAAACGAGGAATCAACTACTTGCATTCTCAACATATTAATGTTTTAGTGCCTTTAGAACTGAAAATTTATTAAGAAATACACTGCAACTTGAGTAGTCAACGCTCAAGTCTGCTATAATTTAAAAAGTGATTATTTTCAGCATAACCACAGTAGCAAGTTATTCTGCATATTTCAGTGAAGCAAAGCTTTAAAAAAGGTGTAGAGAAATAGATCATTCCTTTGTGTGTTTTGAGGGAGCAATAAATCCTCTCCATAAAGATTATTTACACAAATGCAAGAGCAAACTTTCCGAGATAAGTGTTTGGGGCTTTTATTTTTTTTTTTTTTCAAAGATTCCACCACATGATAAAAAAATTAAATGAATGTGTATTCCTGACCACATTGATAGTGTCACAGCTAGAATCTTATCAGCTAGTTTATGACAAGCAACTGCAACGGGTGTAAACAAAAAACAGGTCCCTACACTGGGACAAAGCTTGGTTGCAGGTTGACTGTACGATACTAATATTGAAAGCAAGATTTAAAGTAAACTCATCTGGAATTCAGATCCAACTGAGGGAACAGCGAGAACGACACGGTGAAGGTACACTTGGGTGCAATTTCATGCTGGTGACTTTTTTTCCTCTTTTTATGCTTAGAGCAGATTTTAAACCAGGAGTTGCATATCCAATGACACACATACAATTCAAAACTTAAGTGACCATCAGCACATTTTTACACATACTTACATAAACTTAGTATTTACATATTCTAAACAAAGTTCCATTTTAACAGTTGAAGTCTTTTAACACATGAAAGAAGATAAGCTACTACAAAGAATGCATAACGGGATCACAAATTTTCCACAAGCATATAAACACATGTTTTAAAGTGCTTTCTGGGTGCTTCAGATTAACCCCTTGCAGTATGAGCTTCTATGTAGTGCTGTTCCAGTCGTTACAAAATTATTTAAATCATTCCCCTTCAGGTGCATTGTAAATTCAAGAAAAATGACAACACCATTGATGTAAAAGTTTCAAGCTCTACCAACATAAATGTATACATTACTTAAGTTCAGATGAAGTTGTCAAATACTTTGGTTTATCATAGCTTGGGATAAATATTTGATAGAACAGAAATTGCACCTCTCCACTGTTAAGATTTTTACTAAAAAAAAATACCCCAACATAAATTGACAGTATTCTTTGGTAAAAACAGGACATTTGGCCAGTTTGTGTGTACATCTATTTATTAAAATAGTCTAAAAGTGAACAAATGCCACTGCTGTACTGTCAATTTACAGGAATAACCATTCCTTACTCACTGGGGAGTATCAAAACATTAAGCTTAGCAGTTAGCTATATAACAAGCTGAAACACCTTCAGCAGCCATTACAGGGGATCAATAATGTTTTAGAATACTTTTTGCTTAACATTTATCCTTTAGGTTACAAAAACTGTAAAACGCTCGATACCTGCAGACAAGTCCATTACTTTGCAGTGACTACAGAAACATTATTCAATGTGTACACTGTTAGGTTTCTGATAAGCATATACGAAAACCAGGAATAAGGTGTGCTGACCAACCAATATTCAACTGCACAGTATTTGTGCATTATCTATACTAAGAAAAGCCTATTAAAAATTCAGTTAACTGCTACAAGTTAGGTGAATATATAAAAACAGAGCAGATATACAAGTATAACACTGAACATACTGTACTTTATTAGCACAAAAAGCCAGAACAAGGCACAGCAAGCAGAAAAATACATCAATAGAAGGGTTAGTGTAGCATACAAGAATAACATTTATTGTACTTGCAGCCAAAAACGTTCCCTACCTCGCACAGGTCATTGCCATAGAGAAGTAAGTAATATCATACTGTAGCAGCTGGTAAAGAAACTAGGGAGCACTCATAATTGGTACAAAACATTAAACAGGGGTCAGGGCATTCCAACAAAACTTTAGTGCAAAAATGTCCAAGACAGAACTATTTTAAGTTCCATCCATTAAATAAGCAAACAGAACTTAGACTCGTTTCCAAGTAATCTGTTGAAACTATAATCAGTGCATATTACTTTTAAACATTTTTAAAAGCACAAATGGAAAAATATTTACAAATAAAGTGTAACAGTACCTTTGAAACCTGACATTTATTTCAGATATGTCAGATTTTGTATTCTGGTTATAATAAATCAATCACTTGTAATTTTCTCTGTAAAAATATCAGACAACTTTAAATAATTAAACTTTTTTTTCCTCTTAATTATTACCTTCCATTGTAAGTTACTAGCAGCCGGGCACTAAATTCTGTTTTAGAAAAAAATCGCAGCCTTTTGTTTCATGGCAATAATCTAATCCCGTGAATCAGTAATTCACACTGGAAGGTATTTAACTGTCTGAGACAGCATTACTTTTGCTAACAATGCCACTTAAATCTCCAAGTGTTTAAAATAGAATTACAGTACTGAGCAGACATATTCAAGTCTTAATGATTAGGAAACCTTATACACTGAGAAAAGCGTGATTCACCTGTTAGCATCAAAACACCATTAACCCTTAATGGACTGCTTCTAATGAACGGCTCTTCATTAAAAGAATATACTCTTATTCACTAGTATTTGGAAACTTGTTTGTGAGCTAAATTAGTACTTCGAGTAGTGGAAAGTTTTCAAGATAATTTTAAAAAAATACTTCAAATATTAGCAAAAATGCTCCTCTAATAAAGCCTTTCTTTATTAGCATTACATGAATGCCCCATGGAAAATGCCTCATAGTTTCTTCATCCAATTACTACAGCTATAAAAGGGAAACAAAATATTTAGAAATTAGCAAAAATATTTTCATTCGGCCTTAATGAAAAACGTGCAGAATTGTGTCTGCTTATTGTTTCCAAGAGGCATCACAACTTAGTTTGATTAACAGCAGGCAGCATCTGACAGGATACTAACACTCAGCTTAAATAGGATATTGCAGAAAAGCTAGACGTTGTTGGTGCGCTCACTGCAGTTAAACTGTAACACACACAAAAAAAGCATATTCTAGAAGCTTATTCTGATTTCCATTTACTTTGTTTTTATAGGTTCCCGCTCCAGCCATCGCACCCTGACTTTTTGTTTATAGTGATACTCCTTTAGAAAGTCTTGCAACATTGAGGG
>VZTV01111645.1:0-11868 GCA_013400875.1 Anhinga rufa
GAAACAATGAAAATACAGAAATAGCACACCTCTGCGGTACGCGTGAGCGTACGAGCCTCCCACCCCTGCGCCGGGCCGCGCACCTCCCGGGAGCGCCTGCCGAAGCCCACGAGCGGCCACGAGACCATTTCCTTGGGGCTTTTTTCTAACAAATTAGCAATTTGCTTTTGCACCGCTTCGCAAAGCGTAGAGACATTCCTCCAATATCTGGCAAAATACGCGGCGGTTCACATCTGCTTTCGTAGCCGCAGGGAAACTCGAGCGCGTCACCTAACGCAAGGGTAACAGCAAGGGGCAGGATCCAGCAGCAACGCGGGCGAGCGAGCGCCGGGCCCGCCCCCGGCCCCGGNCCCCCCAGCGGATTTGCGGCGCTACTGCCGCGCCCGAGGAAGGAGGCGCGCCGGCGGGGGCAGTTGGCTGAGGCTGGGTGGAAACTTGGCCACCTACTGCCTCCTTAGGCGCGGGCGTAACGTCACCCGGTGAGTAATGACACTGGTTTTATTGGCCTCACTTATCGGAAGAAAGATAAGTGCGTGCCTGCGTCAGAACGTTTAGATACAGGGGCTATATATATATATAGAGAGAGAGAGACATAAAAGGACTGAAATCCTAGTCTTGCGAACTTTTAAGCACATCGTTCCCTGTTGCTGCGTGGCCCTGCCGGCCGCACCAGGGCCGGCCGCGGGAGGAGGCAGGCGCAGGTTTGCCCAGCTGCAGGATGAGTGAAATCCCCCAAATGCGCTATGGCCTCTGCGGCAACCAACTGCAAACGGTGTAAGAATTTGCCCCTGTAATTCATCTACATACTTCCTCCCTGAGATTTTCGTAAAGGAGCGGCCCGTGCACCATCCCTATAGATGTTACTGCCGTGTCTCAGCCATATTACCTGGATAATTTTTACTCCGGGATCTTACATGAATGACATCTTTATAGAAGATGCCCACATTTTAAAGCAGAAAGGAATACCTCTCACAGCCACCTCTGAAGGTAAATTTAGGTACTTCTCCATATCACTCGTTGAATAAGTTTGTTATCCAAGCAGTGAGCCACCTACAGAACTTCAAAAAATGTGCTGTGCTTAAAAAGGCTTCTTTGGCCACCATCAATAAAGTATTTATAGACAGACTGAATTTTTGGAAGCACTTATTTCTATCCATGAGGCATGTTGGTATTCACATATCCTCCTAGCCCCTGGAGAAGGGTATTACTCACCTAGCAAGCACTGCCTCTGTCAACATTTGTTATTGAAACCGCTGAGTGCCACCCTTTCATAGCCCAGCACCCACCTCTAGATCTGCAGAGCAGAGTTTTCTGAGGACAGCTTACTGCATCTGGCAGCAGGACATCCCGCTGGTGCTGCAGGCAGCGCCACCAGCGGTGAGCTGCTCCTGCCCAGCCTGGGGAGCTGGGGAAGCTCTGGCAGCAGAGGCAGTGGTTCCCTGGGGGTCCCTGCCCACCCACCAAAAGTCGCTCTGAGGTGCTCAGGTCATGGGTTAAGAAGAACTAAGTGATGCACCGGCCTTCTCTGTCTTTTGCCCTCATGTGAAACAGGTGTGAACGATTCCAGATGCCTGGAAAATTCTGATATGGTAGCACTTTATGTGTCCTCTGCATAGGTGTCAAATACACCCCCATACAAGCAGCCCGTTGGGCCCAGAATCACAGCTGTGCTATGCAGTCTGGGTTTCTTCAGGTTTTTGCTTACAAACGTGTTTCAGGAAGAATTTCAGGCACAGTCAACACCCACCTCCAAATCTCCCAAGGTAAGAGCCAGACCGTGTCTCCAGTAAATTGTTGGCTCCTAATAAAAAGGCTAAATCATTTCACGGAGCCCAGCTTGAGTCATTTAAAAAAGAAAACAACTCGCAGATACACTACTGCTCCATAGTGAGGAGCCATTATTAGACGAATCCTCAGGGGCAAACTTGGTTGCGGTTGGTCAGTCATTTAAATATTCCTATTCAGCTGCCTCCATGCTGTCCAGGACATGAAGCAAATGAAGCCTGGCTGTTACCCAGATGATCCACGATGTTGTGACCAGATGGAACTTCGCTTACAACATGTGTAGGTGCCTGCTGGACAATAAACAGGCTTTCGCTGTCTTTTGCTCTGATGAACTCAGGGGGGTTACTGGCAGGTTAAAACAATCACAGCCCCCAAAAGATTTATTATTTTTTTAAAATTTATGCCAGATGAGCAGAACAACAACAACAACAACAACAACAACAAAGGTTAAATGGATATTTATTTTTTGTATTAGCACTGATTTCTGGTTTTGCCACTTAGCAAAGAAAAACAGCTGTATTATGCCCATACACTTGTGTTTGTTTATTTTTTTCTCTTGAAATTGTTGTGATAGCTGTAAACACAGTTGACAGATAAAACAAAAATTATTTATAGCTTCATTTCCATTCAGGTGATGGTGGGGGGTATGTATGTGCATGCCTGAGTGACTCCCCCCATGTGTATTTCTGCATGACTGGCCATCCTCCCATCCAATAACTCTCAAATTGAACAATTTCAACTCAATACCATCTGAACTCTTACAAATATCGTAAAAATAAAAAGCCAGAGGTAGAAGAAAGAGAGAGAGTCTAGCTCCTGCTGAAAGGAAAGCTGCAGTGCAGGCTCCACCCTTCCTACCCATCACAAATTGGAGAAAAGCGAGAGACGCACACATGCAGAGACATACACAATCTGACTGTTCCAGTTGCAGGAAAAGCCTTATTAGGTTCCAGAGAAGATGCAGATCTATGGCCAGCCAGGCTACAATTGCCTGACTGCACTGTTTCTCAGACCATGGATATGTGAAACCTGGGTGTAGAACAGAGGAAGGACCGGGAAGAGGCCAAAGCTTACGCAAAAATCTCGGTTGTTCTCTGCACCCTCATCTTTTGTATTTGTTAATGAAATCTCTGGCTGTTCTTAAAAACAGAATAGTCAGAACCAAACAGCCTTTAAAGAAAGTTTCCTCATGCATGACAAAGGATGCAAAAGCTGATCCCAATACCCACACTTTAAACAAAACATTAAAGGAAAGTTGTTTCATTGCCCCTCACTCAGAGGTAATCCCCAGTTCCAGAAGCTGGACACTGATGGGTTATATCTGCTCCTGGAGAAATTCAGCTTGCTTAGCTGAAGCCACTGTCAAAGCTTGCACTAACGTGCTCAGTTTTATGATGTAGGGAACACCCATCAGATCTGTTCCAGCAGCTCAGCTGTGTGGGGAGCAACATCCAGATGAGAAGCCATAATGAACAGCTGGCAATTTTTTCAAATGCTTCAGCTAGCTCTCAAACAGTTTTGTAACAACGTCCCTGCAAGAACAGAAATCTCTGGTTCTTCACAGGAGAGAAGATCAGGCACTGCTCAGTATGAACCATCATCTTGGTTTTGGCTGGGATGGAGCTGATTTTCCTCCTAGTAGCTGGTATAGTTCTGTGTTTTGGATTCCGGATGAGAATACTGTTGATAACACACTGATTTTTTACTTGTTGCTAAGCAGTGCTTACACTAGTCAAGGACTTTTCAGCTTCCCGTGCTCTGCCGGGTGCACAAGAAGCTGGGAGGGGACACAGCTGGGACAGCTGACCCAAACTGACCAAAGGGATATTCCATATCATATGGTGTCATGCTCAGTATATTAAATGTGGGGAGTTGGCCAGGGGGCAGCTATCACTGCTCAGGGATGGGCTGGGTGTCGGTCAGTGGGTGGGGTGAGCAGTCAGTTGCATTACTTGTTTTCTCTGGGTTTTGTCTCTCCCTCCCTCCCTCTCTCCCTCCTCTCCCCCCCGTTGTTTTCCTTTTCATTACTATGATGATGATTATTATTATTAAATTGTTCTTATCTCAGCCCATGAGCTTTTATACTTTTTCCCTTCCAATTTTCTCCCCCATCCCACTGGCGGCAGGGGTGGGCGAGCGGCTGTGTGGTGTTTAGCTGCCGGTGGCCGGGTTAAACCACAACAATCATGCTATTCTCCTGTAGTCCTACACAAAGGGTATGTTGCATTCTGGAAATGCCACATTTGTGCCAGAGCAATAAGAAACAAATCACAGTCGCCAGAGAACAGGAACTTGGCAGTCTATGCCTTTTAGTGAAGCTACTCTGATGTTAAATGTGTTGCGTGCCTGCATCAATTTCAGTTCCATGATTTCCTGCTGTTGAACAGTACTGATTCTGCTCATGTTAATTCTTCTGCTCTTCCTCAAAAAAAAAGATTCTTATTCTCAAGAGCTATCATGTGTTTTTGAGGTTGAAGAAGAACAACTTTCAAAGAGTGACTGGTACATTCGTATTTTCATTTCCTGGAGCCAGGAGAAGCATAGGTCACAGGAAAAGCTTAAGCAACAGTTGTATCTTTTTATAATTAAAAAAACAAGACCTCTACAGGCAGACCAAACTTCTTGTTGCCATGGGTAGCTGTTGCCAGAATGCCACCTATGCCACAGAAAAGGAGGTGTGCTATTGTGAGTGGCGGTGCTAGGGTTTCCTAAGGCAGCTCTGATGGATCTCTGAACATGAAGAAGTGGGGAAACGATGCGTGGGGAAGAGGTATGCAGAGGTGAAATTACCTGTCTCATGGCTGTGATGCCATTCCCTCTCTATTGGACATAGTTTTGCAGCACCAGACACTTGAGTCAATGGAGGTGAAGACTGGGCAGTGAGTGGTAAAGCCATTGTGCGTGGTTGTGATAAGCACTGTGTCCACAGCCCACTCAAGGCAGACCTGCTTTCCGAAGCAATTTCTGACCAGCCTCCAGCACCAGCTCATGCCCTTCTAGTCCTGGGTGAGCAAAACTCCACTTTCAGTTTTGTGGGGTAGGAGCTGATGATAAGGAAGGGTGATGGGAGAGGTCAGGCGGGCTTTGGGAAGCTGATGGGAACCAGTGTGAACTTTGGAGGACTGGGCTTTGTAAGCCAGGAGGAGGCATGGAGGTTTCAGCGGGCTGTGGATAAAGATAGCTCCCCGTTCCTCCCTGTCTCTCACAAACCCCTCGTCCTCCTGGTTTATCTGATCTCAGACTCTCTTTCCTGCCCTATCTCTATAATGATATGAGTTATTCATATAAATAATTACAGTTTTGCTTCAAAATTGATCACCTTAGAGATAATCAACACCTGAGAAGATAATGTTCAAGACAAGCTGTAGTATCCCAAAGAGTTTCACTGGACCAATTGACTTAAATGGACCTTGAACAGAGACCACCGAACTGAAGACCAGTGAGCATTTCTACTCCTGGTTCTGATCCTGGCTTTGCCGAGAAGCCCAAGACTCCAGCTGAGGTCTGGTAAGGAAAGGGGAGTGTGCACAGATACTATTGCTCCTGATGTCGTCTCCAAGTTTTTGTCACACCAGACACCAACTCCAAAACAAGATCTTGCCTCCTGGCTGCCATCTCTTATTTGTTATCCACAGCTTGCTTCTGCCCAAGTATTTTCCAGCTTTTCTCGGTCTCTTGCTTGGCTGTTCTATTTAAACTGCACACTTAAAGCACATAATGCTGACTGAACTGGTTTAAGGCAGAACGAGGAACTGATTGACTAAGTTCATGAATCTTAAATGCTACCAGGACTGTAAGTCACCATGCATTCATTACTACACAGACAAGTTTAGCTACAATAATAATTTTTGAAACCTTTTTGTTGCAGATATAGTGGATTAATATGGCTAAACAAGTGCACTGCAGAGTGCAGTCAGCATCAGGAAAACAAGATCACAAGCCAGTGTCATTTCTCAGTTTCTGAATATTAGAAAATACTACCTGAAATAGTAATTTGAAATGAGGTGCTAGAAAATGACAACTGGCTAAGCAATTGAACGGCAAATTACTTTCTGTAGTTAGAATACAGGGAAAGGTCATTTTTTCTGGACTGCAGGTATTGCTTCACTCATTAGCTGCAGCTACTGATGTAGATAATTTCAAAGCATGCTTATTTACAAATCAATTATTTGAATACTACATGCAAGAGAAAATATACAACTGTGGGTTGAACCATACCTCACTGACTATGCCTGTGCTGCATTTGGTAACAACACTGGAAGGAAGGTTGAGTTTCACAACCAAGGTGCTACAAACCAGTTGTAAATGCTACTGTATTTCAGCAGGAACATGTTCAGGCTGTGCAGCTACCTATGGTGCTTTGCACCTCGTTGCATCAGATCTTTCTTAACCAACACTGTTTAGTACCATTGCTAGGCTGTAACTCCCCTGTCCATGCCACAGAAGCGTTCTGTGCAGCGTATGTTGGAGGCCACAATGCTCTCAGAGCCTGAACCAGACTGGCAGGGAGCCTGGCCAGCAAGCTACCTCCTCCGTGCCTCCGGCAGAGACCTGGGCCCTTGGAGGGGGTGGGCAAAGCAACCTCTTGCTTTCTCGCTCAGCCCACATAGCACCAGGGAGCCACTCCAGCCTGGAAACCCTCTGCTTCATGGCCCTCTAGAGGGTCACCACCTGATTTTTGATAAGGGTGTAACCATGTAGCCTGTATAGGGTATGGTCATTGCTAGTAAAAGGGCATTTTTTTTCTAAATTTTCTAATTTGCCATGTGTCTATAGCTAATATTTTTAATTTTTATTTATCTTTGTCTGGTACTGCTGTGGTTTTACAAATCTAACATGATGTGTGATGTCATGAAATACAGGCTTGGTATAGTAACAGAGGCCTGAGAAGTGGAGACCTAGGGTGTGGTATAGAGGAGCACACCCAGCACTGGCCACGCGTACCCCACCAGCAGTGATAGGACACCTCCTTTAGAGCAGTGACCCCCCGGACAGTCACCCCTGAAGGCTGATCACACCCAGTTTCTCTCACTCCATGTGAAGAGATTCAGAGTGCAAAATCCTGTCAGGGCAGCTGTGTTAGGAGCGAGCTGGGCCATCAACTTCCCTTCAACACAGTTCCCCCAGCTGCGCAAGGGCTGCAAATGGCACTCAGAGCCCCTTGGATAACTGTGCTAGCAGAAAAAGGGATCTCTTGTCAACTGGGTCCAATTTATGGACTTACTATCAACAGCCATAAACAAGTACACAGTGCCTGCTCATGCTGTGATTCCAGGGCCCCTGAGTAGGGAAAGGGCTGGTGTCACCTTCTGCAGACAGGCGTGTCAGCAGCCTCGGGGCAACAGTCTCTGTCATAGTCAAAACCCCCCCATAATCTGCTGCCTGAGTCATTCCGACCTGCCTAAACAACTCTGGGCCACACAGCCAAGCTAGTCAGGTGTTAAACTCCTGCTGGGCAGTGACGTAGCATAAGTTTGGTCTGCTAACAGCAAAACAGTACCCTAAGGGACGGGCATGATACTAGCATTTCAAATGCCATTAGTGTTTTCTACTGTTTCTGCAGAGCTAGCATGAGGACAAAGTCTCCCAGGCTACCTTCCTACAGTCCTGGGCAATGAGGCACAGCTCCCACAGAAGAAAAAGAGTACAAAGGGTACCCTTTCACAGTGTGAAATCAGGTTGCATCATGGCAGTAATCTAGTCTTGACTAGCATCACCAAGCATCTCTCCATTGCCATATCATCCCCCCATTGTCTCAAGAGGCAACAGCAATTTCTCTAAAAACAAATGGAAAAGAAAACACACACGAAACCTGAACAACGAACAGGAAGATTATCTCCAGCTCTTTAAAGCCCAAGTTAAAAACAAAACAAACCAAACCAAATAGTAATGATAAATTATTGCAAATAAACATGATTTTGTCAGGAAGTAACTTGCTCTGTCATCAGTTTTCCTTCCTACTAGAAGCCATTAGCTTTCAAAGTTCAGCAGCTTTGGTGAAAAAGAGGCAGCAAAACACAGTCAGCACTACCCGGGACAAGACAGGGTTTTTTTGTGAAATCTCTGAGGGTTCTTTTGTCTTTTGCATGTCCTGTAGTGTGTAATGTCAGCTTAATTATTAACAGAGGTTCTCTTCTATTTTTGCAGTTCCGCAGATAACATAGAAAAAGGATTTCAAAACTCTTTCAGGGAAGTGGTAGTTGAAATGTTCTGTATCATGTAGCACTCTTGCACAACACGAGCCTTTTGCTGGCCACAGTTGGTAATTTTTGCAGACTCTTATGTACTCTTGTACAATTGAATAACCAAAGAGACCTGGTCTGATCACCTGGTCTGTCTTTATGCACAGTGTAAGCACTTGGTAATTTCTGCATTACACTTCTTAGTTTCTCCATTAATCCTAGAAATTCTGTTAAGCTATGGCATATTTTCTAGAAAGATGCTTGCTCTTGATTTAATATCAAGTGCTAAAAATTCCATTAGTTCCCTGCATAATTTGTTCTGATGGGACGTATTGTTAAAAAATATATAGATACTTTTTTTTGTATTGCATCTGTTTACAGCTTTCCCCCTATATTGAAGATGTATCTTCTATCAGAAACTGCTTCTACATCTAGGGAGACCCCAATTTGCCTTCTGTTGGATAAACTGTACTAACCAATTTGGTTTGGTTTCTCTTTATCGGGAAGAATTTCCAGATCTTGAATTATTCTCTTCTGGATGATCTGCAATTTTTAAGCAATCCAGGCACCATAAATAGTCACTACACTGAAGTACCTATCCCAATTATTTTAGCTATGGTTTTAACATAGTATGTCTTCTACACTTGTCTAATGCTCTTCTGCTTAGGCATTTCAGAGTTACATTAGCTCCCTGACACACAGCTTCCTATTGGGAGCTCCTAAGAAGTAGCATCCTAAGTAAAACTGAATGTCCATCAGGTCCTTATCCTCACAGTGGCAGTTAAGATAGGGTGTATAGATGCTCAGAATATGGTATGTGCACTCACTGAGATACAGGGTGCATACAGAGAGATCCTCTTCTTGATAACACAACCTAGTATCTGGCAAAGTACCTCACCAGCAAACTCGACAAAGCTCTCCACATGGATCCATTACTGGCACCATGTGATGCTAAATGGGTAGAATGTGTGACGTCAATGCTTTTTTCCCCCCACAAAGAACTTGATATACACATTGCCAACTGTACTTGTTTTGAAGGAAAAGCAAGAAAATATTTGATATTGTTACTTTAAACAGCATGCTGGACATCTTCCTCGCAAACAGGCTGTCCTTCTGAAGTCAGGGTTTGACAGAGAGGAAGTGCCTTTTCGATATTTTTTGTCCTAAATTTGAAAACTTTTTTTTTTTCTTTGCCTAGAAAATAAAGGTCTAAAGACATTTGGGTACAATTTTGCTGGAAGTAGAACAAAGACCTCAATTAAATAAAAATCCTCACCATAAGCATATTCCCCAAACAATAAGTTCAATGATAACGCTTCCAGATTTTCCTAAATGCAAGCTGCATCCAGCTGATGGCCTCAGTCTGTTCCCATATGAAGTTTCATTTTGACTTTGGATGGAACAGTTGTAACTAAATTTAAAGAAAAGCTAGCAAGGCAAGAAGTTAGACCTGCAAAGTTCGTTTTGATCTGTGAGTGCTCACTGGCAGGATTGAAGAACTATGAATTTACCCATTGATTGTTTAATGTTCTCCTATAGAATTATCTTCATGTATGTTAATAATATTCTGACTTACACATAACAGAAAGCAAGTGATATGAAATAAAAATAAAATAGGCTTGTTGTGATATCAGCCAAACATACATTTACCTTCAGAAGACCATATAGAGGATCTTATTAGTCTTCCAGTCCCTGTTTTGAGAATAGAAACTATTTCTTGAGAATGTTTATATGCCATTAATGACACTGTACCCAGTCAACTTAAATGTGATGTAAGCCCTTTATGTTAGATTTAGCAGCCCTTCAGTGCTTAACTTGCAAAATTTACGATGTTAAAAATGCACATTAGTGAAGTAGCTACAGCCATTTCTCCCTGCATGTGTGCTTTTAATGCAAACTTCAAGGGTACCTAGCTCTAGACAGAAATGTAGTTCAGTGTTTTTTTCACTGCCTTTCAAACACAGATGTGTTTTCTTCCATAGTTATTGTATGACATATGTGATATGTGCTAACAATAGCAGCTATTAGTTCCTCTCATTAGAAAGAGGGAAAACTGAGGACATGCTAGATGATGTCACTTGTAAAAAGTCATTTGACAGGGCCAGCAGCAGGATCAGAAGTGGATCCCTGGCTCCTAAGACTTAGGCCAGTGCTTTCCTTTTTTCCCTCTGTTTGTTACCTCCTTTACTCTCTAAATCAAGCTATTTCGTTTCTACTCAGATGTATTATCAATGATACAACACTAGAGGTCCGGCTTTTAATACTCCCCCAATCCTACAGGAAGTATCGCATCCAGTACAAATAGCTCTCCAGTTCGATCTAAGAGACACCTCTGGGGGCACAGGATGGTAATGGAGAAAACCACATAATGATGCACTCAGAGCACAGTCACTCTCAGCAGCAGCAGATTTCACAGCAGGGTTTACAAGTCCTTCTTAGGACTAAAGGGAATAGACCTCTGCAACACTCATAGTTTTTCATGGTAATGCAGGAGGATGGGGCATTAATTTGTGGGGTCTGGGTGCTGAGAAGGGAGACAGTTTCTATTTGCCTGTGCACTTGTATCTGGTTCTCACACCTTGCATGTGTCTGGTTAGCAGAATGGTCTTGAACAAATGGCTGTGGCAGCAAAGCAGCTGCAGAGAGTACAGGATGGGTGGGGGAAAGATGCTTCACCTGTACAGTTTCATGCACCAGCTATGTCTCCCCAACCCTGACATTCCTTAGCACAGGTACATCTAAACAACTACAACAGGAGATTAAAACCAAACATGCTCCAGATGTCACCGTCTGAGTCCCTTTGGATGTGAGGAAATAAAAATGGAAGTACTGTGTTTGTCATGATTGCTGAGCTAGCAGCTCCAGCCTCACTCCTGAAGGCCTTTTCAAGCATACCTTCACAGGAGTCAGGCCTTGGCAACTCCCACAGGCTTACTACAGCTGCTAATGGATTATAAAAGAGGGGCTTAAATTCCCCTTTCCCTTACAACAAGACACACCATGTCAAAGCAATGGGATTTAGAAGCAGAAGGGGTTCGTTCAGCCTGGAGAAAAGAAGACTGAGGGGGATCATATCAATGTTTATAAATATCTGAAGGGTGGGTGTCAGGAGGATGGGACCAAACTCTTTTCAGTGGTGCCCAATGACAGAACAAGGGGCAACGGGCACAAGTTGGAACACACACAGGAGGTTCCACTTAAATATGAGGAAAAACCTCTTTCCTGTGTGGGTGCCAGAGCAGTGGCACAGGCTGCCCAGAGAGGCTGTGGAGTCTCCTTCCCTGGAGACATTCAAACCCTACCTGGACGCGGTCCTGTGCCCCCTGCTCTAGGTGTGCCTGCTCACGCAGGGGGGCTGGACAAGATGATCTCTGGAGGTCCCTTCCAACCCCTACCGTTCTGTGATTCTGTGAAAAACATGGAGACTGCATGTGGCAGAAGCTGCTGTGCAAGCTGGTAGCTGTGGAGGAGTTGGAGGAGAGCTGGCAGGGTTGCAGAGCAGTGCTGTGCAGATGAGTTGCCTGTACCACAATGGGAAGAAGATCAAGTCAGATGAAATGATAGCTAAAGAGCAAAAGCCCTTGTAATCCTTGATAAATCTGTGCCTGTCCTGGGATGTGATCCTAAAGTCTCTGACTTTGAAGGTCCCAGAGTCACCAGCCACCCCTTCACTTTGCAGTCAGACTCACCTAGGGATTTCCACATAAACCTTTGATGCAGCTGTTCAGAGGGACTTGCTATCCATTTCTGCAGCTTAAAGCACTCTTTATTTTTTTCACCTAAAATTACAAAGCATGCAAGACTAAAGCATGAAACCAACACACAGTTCTACAGGTCTTCTCCCTTAGACTTTCTTACCACGCTGACATTCCTCATCTCTGGGGAAACAAACAAACAAACA
>VZTV01111649.1:0-20719 GCA_013400875.1 Anhinga rufa
TACCCAGGAATCAGAAATCTCACTCCTGCCCCAGCAGAGAGCCAACTGTGTACCTCTCTGAATGCTTGCTGTCATGCTGCGGCTGTCCTGGGAATCATCTTCTCAAGGAGGAAAGTGAGGACAGCTTGCTTGATTTTACTCAGCACCAGTGAGGCCACACCTAGAGCACTGTGTCCAGTTTCATGGTCCTCAGTTCAAGAGGAGGGGGTCCAGCAATGGTCAGTCAAGATTGTCAGGGGCCCTGAGCCTCAAAGATGTAATAGGAGCCTAAAACTACTTGTAGGGGAGTTACAAACACAATAAAGTCCAACTCTTCTTGGTCATGACAGTTGGTGTAAAAGGTGGCAACAGTCAGAGGCTGCAGTTTGGGACTTTCAGAGTGGATGTTAAGAAAACCACAGAGGATAGTGCCTGTGGGATCGCCATCCTTGGAGGTATTTGAGACTTGGCTAGACAGAGCCCTGACTTTGGGATAGTCCCATGTTGAATGGGAGGTAGGATTAGACATCTTTGGAGGTCCCCTTCAACCAGCATTTCTATGATTGCATGATACTTTTTATCACCTCTCTTTACACAAAAAGCATGAAGAAGCAAAAGGCATTTTTGCAACTCTAACAGATAGTGATTGCCTAAAACATGCAGCCCATGTGTTCCTCTGGTGGAGTCTGAACAGATAATGATCTCCAAAAGAATCGCACTTACTGTAGGCTGAGGGACTCAGCAGGTGTAGCAATGGCTGGTATCACTTATAACATTTATTACTGAAAACTATACAGAAATCAAGTCTGAAACCAGAGAAAAATTAATGTTATATTAACTAATCTAAAGCTGAGTTATTTTTTTCTGGATCTGATTTGGTTCAATCTTCACACTCTTCAACTCCTATTATTTTTGAGGGTTCTTTTGTAAGAGCATTTCAACCTCTTTTGAATTAAAGAGGTAACTCTATCAAAGAGTTAAACTGAAACATTTCAGAATTGGTGAAACAAGTAAACTATTTCGTTGTATTTGGTTATAATTCTATTTCAAATGCACAGAAGAGTTAAGGCACGCACATCCTAGAACAGAAATCATGTCTGACAGCTATAATGTCACTTTGTAGCTAGGTGGAACATTACTGCTATCACTAAAATACTGTGGATGTAGCCAATTGAACAAAAATCGTACTGTCTAAACAAACTCAGCACACAATGGCTAGTTCCTAGCTTCAGAGGTTCAGCAGACCAACAGTGCTCCAGACAATGCTGAGTTTGTTTAACGTGTAATACATTTAGTTGTGCATGCTTATATATGAGTTATTGTAAAGTTGCTTCGGGCTAAATTCATTCCTGCTGCAACACCACTGAAACGAGTGTACTTACAGCGGAGATTAATTTGGCCCATTATGTACTAAACTTGCAGATCTTTCTTTAAAAAAGAACTATTCTTTCTGCAATTGATCTTGTTCACTGCAGTCATTTAAACACAAAGAAAGTCTTATCTGTGTTACACCAGTGTGGTGGAGTTATACTGGATTTACGTTGTTGCAACTGAGAGAATTCTTTCAGCTGAAAATAAAGACAGCTGCCCAAATTACGTGCAGATCATTGCACTTCTCCTATACACCAAAAAACTTGTAATGCACATTTCAGTGTCATGCATGACTTGCTATAGCAGCTGTAGGGAAAGGAATTCAGAGCAATACACAAAACTTTGTTAGAAAGTTAGGTCATGGCTTTAGCTGTACAGGATTTCAACACCTAAGCAAATACCTTTAAGCTTTTCCATTACGCACGCACGGATGGCAAGCAGTCCATACTCTCTCCATTTTACCGGGCAGTAACGAGATTATTTTCCCATCTGGATCATCTACAGAAGATGGCACTTCAGCATTCTGGGTATGAAAGCTTTGAACTCAAGGATGAAGTGGTAAGATTCAAAATAACAACTAAGTGTCTAAAACAAAACTACACATGGAATTTAGGTGCCTAAAGGAAAGAGCTCAGAAATCACCTCATCATCACCACCTCTGCTTTGTTTGGCTTGATGCTGCATGAGATGCAGCTACCGTTCACATGTTGCAAGATAATTTTAAAATAATATAAAATTAAAAAATAACTACATTCCAGAATGACACATTGCTTCCAAAATTATCATCTGGATGTTTTTCTAATGCAAAATGTTTTCAAGGAAATTTCTCAGGCTCAGTTTCATGAAGAATATGTGAAAATGTACTGCACTGTGATTTGAAATCTCAGGATTCCTTGGGAAATAGAAATTCTGAATGTCAGCTGACCTTAGCTGCAACTAAAATTTTGCAATGATGAGCTCTTATTTCACAGACCAGGCCAACAGAAGCAGGGACAGTTCTCTTCCTGAAAGCATTTTTCTAAGCCCTATAAACTCTCTGTAAGAGAAAGAAGCTTTTAAAAAGTAACAGGTGGCAGAGCAAAGCCAGGCAAGGGAAACTAATTGTCAGCAATGAGCCTACAGGGTGTTCCATTCCTCCTAACAATTTGCTCCCTGTTGAAGATGGTGGTGAAAATTCACTATTAGTGATCTTTTTACATCCAAGGCTTTTCTTTTAAAGGGAAAAAAGAATAAAGAAAAATAAAAAATAGCCATTTACTGGGTTCAGCTCTAGTCTCTATAGTCCTAAAATATGAACGGAGTTTGCCTCCAGTTGCCTTCTCACAACTGATTTTGTCTCAAGCTTGCCTCCTGTCACTTCATCCAGAAACTTCAGCTCCAAATGAAAGAAAACTGACTGATTTCTGTGCAGTGTGCAAGGCTTTTCCCAGTTCAAAATGCACTTGTTCAAGCAAACTACTATTTCTACAGGAGTAGCCACATTGGTACATGTTTTTTACAGGCAAGAAGGATTTGCTTGCCATTTTAGTTGTTCTATAAACACGTGAATGACAAACAGGGATTCTTTTTGTTCCTGCCGGATAAAAACAACAAGATGAGTGGGCAGCAATCTTGCTTGTTATTTTTCAACCCTAGAGGATCAAAATTCTATGAAACTTCTAGTGTTGTTGGGACTGACCAGCTATTTTTCCTTTGAAGAAATGTTGGGTACACTGTGGTGAGAAGCTACAACTGCAGCACGCTGCAAACAACTGGGCTAACTGGGACCTCCAGACATTTGGGTTGCCATAGCAGGGAAGCAACACAAAAAGATGGACAACGCAAGAGTCGCTGAGGCACATTTTATGGTTTTATCTTACACAGGAAGACAAGAATTTCTTCCTGGTCTTAAGTAAGTTCTGAACCTTAATTAAACCACGTATAGCTTGGATGAATTGGGAGCAGCCTGTGCTGCCGAGCTGCTCTGAAGGACTGACTTTGCTTGCTGCAAGGAGAACAGCTAACAGGCGGGCACGTGCAGCTCTACCTACAGCCACAGATATGCTGAAAAAAGGGTCCACTCATGCGTAAACAGTGAAGACCAGAGCTTTTAAAAACACATCCCAAAAGTTAGACTTGTAATTCTCATGCAGGCCACAGCAAGAGGCTGGTGCAGACTGCATCCTTCTCCATGCTGCAAAATCCCAAACCACTGCAGTCATTAGTACAGCTGCATTCATAGGCAAATGTAAACAGGGGCATTATTTTGTAGACTCTTAGCCAAGAATTTTGTTCTCAAAGCATTGAGCTTTACTACTTTAATTGAGTAGAGAGTTTAAAACACTCCAGGATGCTGAAAAGCCAGAGTCAGCCATGTGTGTTTCTGGTACCCCAGCCAGGCTGGCTTTGCTGCAGGTTTTTCTCAGTTCTTTCCAGGTCATGCCAACGGTGACTGTCTTCTCAAGAAAACAGTTGGTGTGGTTTACAAAAAGTCAATGTTTTGTTCAAACAAACCATGTGTGAGCACTTCTGTTACACGTGACAGTGATGAGTAGTTTCATGGTCATAAATAAATTAGGACAAATCACATTCAGCATTGTGACAGCTATTTATAACAAAACTTCAGCCACACTTAAATGTGGCTAATATAAATAAGTTTAACTTACGCTGTCAGTCCTGACTGCTCATTCTGTTGTCTGATATTGTTGGGTTTATTGTACTCAAATTTCAGTCAAAGAACTACTTAGAGACATGTACCAGGCCCTAAAAGATGTACTGGCAGTCTGAAAGACAGAAGCAACTTTATGACTTAAAGGAAAAGAAAAATTGAAATCCCTCTTACAGAGCAGAGACAGAAAGGAGGGATGGTGCATGGGGGGATGAAAGCTACCTCTGTTCTAGGGACCTGGTACAATTCAGCATTAAGCTCCTCAACAGAGAACTGGAAATAAATATAACTACTCTTAATTTGATGAGTCTGCCTTTCCTCAACTTCCACTGCTCATAATGAAGAAGGTGCTTTCCCCTCAGAGTATCCATAATCTAAACATGAATAAGTTTGCTTAGGCAAACCATCCTCAGCTGCCTACTTCTGCAGTTTGTGCAGAATTTGCTTAGCAAAACCCACTATCTAAGCCATGCAAAGCAAACAGTAGGTTCCTCTGTGGGGCCAGATGGTTCAACCATAATTCTCTCTTAGTCTTTGCTCAGAAGACCACAACATTCCTTAAAGCCAAAATCTTTAGAAAGTTTAATCTTCTCAAACTGGGAAGTGAGATATCCGATAGCTGTTTGCTCCTCCTTTTTAGTTTTCATTTAATTAAGGAGTATAGAAATACAACCCATATCTTCACATGGAAAGTAAGGCTTTATTTCACTTTACTCCATCTATTCACTGACTTTGGTGGATCTTGTGCAAACACAAGAAAAATGCATCCCACAGAAAAATGTATTGTCTTTTTGAGAGTTTGGACTTGTTAAGCCCTTTATATTTTCAAATATATTGTCTAGATAGCACAGGAACTCTTTAAAAAGCCATGTCTCACGCTACTTAGAAATGCAAAGGTCTGGACATTTTAATGTATTTTATCATGCTTTCATGGGACAAATAAATAATGAGGATGAAGAATTAGAGTTGGCTATGTTAGTGATGCAGACAAACACAGTGAGCACAGACAGCTCTTCATGACTTTGGTGTTAGCCTACTCATCCCCACTCTCTGTGGCATCAGGCACCTTAACCACATCCATAACTACTGTCATATGTGATGAGGGTCACCCTTAAAAACAAGGTACGGCAAAAGCCCACACATTGAAGATCCTCCTCAAGGTACTAAAAATAGTTCTGATAGACCCTGTACTACTGCTAGTGACACAAAGATACCCAGATCACTTGCCATGAGAAAAAGGAGGTAACTACCCATGAAGGACAACATTTTGTTGCTACGTACCACTGATTTCTTTCTAATGAAAAAAACATACAATGAAGTGCAGCTGCTGCAATCCAACTGTTCTAGTAATGCAGTAACAGTACTTAAAGTTACCTGTAATTCTGGCGTAATAAATTCTTTCACATACCTGTAAGTGCTAAAATGTGTATTTCCTCAAACACCCTGTTTTCCTGGACTACGACACTCCAAGAATAAGACATGCTTCCTAGGCCATCTTTATGAGAAAGCGCTCTCTTCGGGTTTGGGATTTTGGATAAGCATCTGCTTATTCTATTGTCAGCTGAAAATAGACACAAAGACAGTTAGACCTGATGCACACCCAGTCCCCAAAAATTATCAAAATGACAGCCCTACTAAGGCCTGACGTCCGTTCCCTTGGAGGACAATGTGTATGATTGCCTTCATTTCTATGCCTGCTACAGTGGGAAAGCACTGATGAAGTTGGTTAAATCCCATTCTTTGCGCAGTCACTATGAAAATGCTTGCTAAAGCCAAGCTGATTGTTCCTGTGCCAGTTCCCTGGGGACAACAGCAGCAGTACAGGAGTGTGTGGGATGCTCCTCATTTGGCTTTCAGCGCAGCTGTACAGAGGAGATTTACTAGAGGAGGTTAGAGAGCTCCGTCCCGCCCAGTACACCTCTTCCCATGACCATCAGGATCTTCACTGTGCAGCTGTGGATGAGGGGGGGCACACCCTTCACCTTTTCTCCACATGCTCACATCCAGTGTGGCAGCAAAAAGTACCCACTGCATCACACAGGCCTTCAGAGATCAAGAGTAGCAACATTCATATTTCATACTCCAGCCAGAAATTCTTTAAGAGGCAGTGGATGTAAGGTGGCAGCAGTGTGGCTGTGCCCCCAGGGAGGGAGAGCCCAGTGCCCAGCTGCATCTGCACCAGCTGTTGCTCTCGGCTCCCTTGGGAGTACTGTACCCCGACTGTCCAGCCTTCAGGTGACAAAGTGGTATAACTTTATGATGAAACATGCATTTAAATAGAAAGTATGCAATATATTCTGGCCACATGTTCGTAGTAAAAAGTGCTCTTGGTCAGAGGTGAGTTATCTTTAGCAATACAGCTGATATTACCTTATCACTTTATTCACTTCCTTCTTTAGCTTATTACTGCTACACATCATCTTAGTACTACCCATATGATACTCCTGTCAGCTTGCTTTACCCCTGCCCAGTCTTCAAAGACAGTGAATAATCTGGTTTACTGTACGGTTACATCATGTAAAGCAGAAACAGTACTGCCTGAGCACAGGAGGCACCAAAAAAATACACTTGACTGTACTAACACAAGCCAAACACTCGGTACTCGGTTCATACTTATTTTAAGACTTCTGCAAAAGTCACTTAGTCTTGCCCACATTGCTGCTTTTCACAAGTTAAACTTCTTGGAAACCTGGACACGGCCTCTTCGGGGGACTATATGATACTTAGACTAACTTGTCATTAGTATGCTGTATATTTTCAGTACAAAATTGGGTTACACTTCTGTGTGCTAAACTGTGAACTCTGCCTAGAAGGGGCAAATTGACAAATTTCAAATGCAGCGGGTACTCTACATTATCCCCAGTTAAGACACACCTTTCCTGCACTAAAATCCTTCGTGCATTTACAGGTAACCATCTCATTAGACACATCAGCTAAATGAATAAATCCAAATTAGTGAGTTAGCACTGGGGGAGAAGACGGGAGTCACTATTAACACCACATGACACAGCACGAGACAAACAGTGAAGAAAACAGGAGGGTGAAACCTCTATTTGGCAGAAGGCAGAGGCAGACCTCCCACTGATTTCAAGGGGGTCAGCATTTCAGCCCTTGCGCCTGCTAGAGTGGGTCTTGATCACACGTGCCTTCTGGATTGTGAACTTCCTTTTAAGTCACTGGGAGTTCTGCACGGAGACGGGTTCAACATCCAGTTTTCCAACAGATGCAATTGAGCGAGCATTTCATATGAAGAAGGGAAGCAGCGGCGTAAGTGAATAAAGGGAGAGAGCTAACTGACTTTGGTTATCTGTTCTATTGGGTTCGTATTTTAAATGACCATCTACACAACCATGAAAATTTAATCTAAAAGAGACAATGTTGTGGTACAAAAAAGTTTATTTAGTCATGATTTTGTAAACATATGAGGTAAATTAACGTTTACATCAACTTGTTTCTTACAGAATGTAATACACAAGGCACTTCTTTGAAGACAGCACTTTTACTGTTTTTTAGCTGTTTTTCTTGTTATTACAAGCTCCTGATGGCCCAGAAAACTCGTTGTGTTTGTTGTCAGCTTCTGTCATGGAAAAGACAAACATCCGGTAAGCAACAAGAAAGCTCTGAGTAAGCTTTCTTATGCTTTACAACCCTTTAACTGTGAGAAACAGTCTCAATGGGAATAGGAATATATTCTCCACCTTAAAATATATGTTCACATATCTTGCATAACTCTTCAAGGACTGAAACTTCTGGAATTTGATTGGCATCTTACAACAAACTTAAAATGCAAATCTACAATTTCTTTTTCACATCGGTGGTTTTTGCTCTTGCAAATAGCGCCATCACCTTTAATGGTCTTATTTGCAAGAGTAAAAATAACTTGCATGAAATTGTATTTGCAGGCTCAGAACCATAGATTTGGCTAGAAAGCAAAACACTTATCTTTTGTAAGATCTTCTACAGTGTAACAGCGCAGTGTTTCTCCACAAGTATTTTCTTTGGAACTTTAAACCAGGCTGTAAATTTAGCTCTTAAAGGACATATGTCACAGCTAGTTTTTGTCATTGAACCTCTACACATGCAAGAGCGCATATCAACCTTAATTTACTTGGCAATGATTGAGTTCATGATGAAAAGTATCTTTTTCCACAGTGTGCTCCCTATATATCCAGCTCCCATATTTTAAATATACAGAGAAAAACAGTATTATAGATCAGTGATAAGGTTAAATTACCTTTAAAGGTACTGCCTTATGTCTGAAGAGTTCCCATGTTATAGTAAGACATTTCTCTCTCAGGTTTACTGTATTGGCAGAGTCATTCTTTTACTTCTTATACAAATGTAAACTTAGAAAACAGTTTATTTCATCCAAATGTGCAATTTGAAATCAAAAACTGAATGTAAACTTCAGAAAAATCAAAATTACAAGAGCACACTTCACAAGAAAACCCAAAGTAAATGAAACAAAAACATTTGGAATTAAAAAAAAAAACCCAGCCTGTTCAAATCCACCATGTTAGTGTCTGTATTAAACAAAAAGACCTGGGGTCTCAACGCTCTGTTTCTGCAGACTGCTGTCACCCACATGAACTCGGTGGAATACAAGTTTGTATCAGCTGAGATGGTGGTCCCATGACTAACCAAAAAAGGACCTAAGTACTGATCTGATTTTTAAAGCTTGCCTTAATTATTTTACTGATCCTACACTTACGTATTCATACCAGAATAATCTCAAGAGCTGCAAAATGTCAGACATTTAATTAGCTCTACATGCCTTTATGAACAACAGATATACTGAGCCAAATCAATCCCTGGTATCACTTTGCACACAACTGGCTTCCAAACTACACCAGAAAGAACACGGTTCATCTGCTTTTTCAGCGCATGCTACCTATTTTCAAGAAGCTATGATTTTTCAATGCCAGCACAGACCAACAAATTCAAGGAGCACTTTTTTATCTATGAAAAAACAAGAGATTGATTTTCATAGATAAAAATATTCCACTTTAATAAAGGGAAGGTTCTAGCAGGCTGTCTTCATTTAATCAAAATACAAAGGGAAGAAATGTGAGCTTTTAAATTGTCTATACTTCATTTTCTTTCGTATTAACTGACAGCTGCACTAATTAAAAAAGCCCAGTGACAGAAAATAGACCAACTGTGCCCATGGCCAAGAAACTGTGTACTTATGTGCAATGCAGATATATTTTTATTATATCTTTGTAAAACTATTATGAAAAATGTACTAATGAAATCAGTGATTTGGAAAATACATTTTACATAGTCATTGAGGTTGGAAAGGACTTCTGAAAATCGTCTAGCCCAACCCCCTACACTCCAAGCAGGGCCAACCAGTACCAGTGAGTTGACTTACTGCAAAAAAGAGTAGCACATCATACACCTGGTAACTTGTTCAAGGAGTATCTTTTTTTCAGTTTTCTCCTTTTCTTTTCCATATCTTTCCTTAGCATTTCTTTTAACTTCAAGTAACAGAGAGAACAGTTTTCCCATAATCATTCCACTCAAGAGAGCAAAAATGAGTGGGGTTTTTTCAGTTAATGCTTAATATCAGGCATGATCCTGTTCTGACTTCCGCTTTTGCAATAACTTACCTACTTGTTTCTTGTTAGGCATGTGTATAAGACCTTTCAGGACTGTGGTTTGAACAGCCATATGACCGGGCTAAATGAAAGTATCATTTGCTACCAGTTCCCTCTTTGGAATTAATTAATGTGAAAGAGTAAACAACTTGGAAATTTAGCAGATTATTTTTGCCAACAGACTCTTGTTCTGCAAGTTAGTTGGTGTTTGTACATATTTTCTATAAATATGGAAGTCATGCTTTACTCATAGCATGTTGAATTCAGTGACCATTCATGAGTAAAGTTTAACTGAAGTACTCTCTTACTGGCCACATCAGTAAGACTTCTCTTCAACAAATCTGATTCCAGATGTGATGCGGGAACTAAAAGTGGTTGTAAGCACTAAGGGGTAGTTGTGCCAAAACAGTTACCTGGGCTTAAATGAAGACACAATTACTGGACTCCAAACGAAATTGTAGGTAACCAAGAAGCTGTATGCTGTATAGTAATGTGATGAAACTTAAGCTGATCTTAAAAACACAACTTGTTGAGTTGTAGCTTTGCTTTCTCAGACCAGCACTGCTTGGACGCAGAGGCTGCTCTGTCAATTTCTCTTAGGGGTTACAAGAGAGTTACATTTCTCCCCCGAGCTTCACCTAACAGGAAAAAATAATCTTTTACAGGTCTCCAGCAGTTATTCTGCCTGAAAATACCATGAAATTTTCAGAATTCCACAAAAGCACCTGAACTCTCTGCAGGTCTAACCACACACATTAACTTGAAAAGGGCAGACTAGGTATCAGTTGATCTTAACAAGCCTACCTCTGTTATTATTTTTTATATACACTCTGGATGCAATCCTGCAGGACACACTCTGTGAGGGTTGTATTAAAGTAAGGACTGCTCCATCAAACAACATCCAGTTTTGCTCTCAGGCATTGATATAAAAAAGCACATATTCCAGGTGGTCTGGTTTATATAAGTACACTCCAGAGAGACTTTGACTTCATTCTTCAGAAGCATAAAAGAAAGGAAAATATACCCCATGAATTTTGATGTACTAGAATCAGAGATGCATATTGCATTATTTCAGCAATATAATTACTTGGCATTTAGCAAAACTTACAAAACTGCTACTATCAATGCTAGTAAATCTAAAAATTTTGAGTGTTAAACTGCCTTTGTTCACATCTAGGCAACTTTATCAGCTTTAGTCTAAGTTCAGCAGAGTTGCATGGATACAACAGAAAGCAGAATTTAGCTTTTAGCTTTCTTGCATAAAGTTTTTATGGCTTATAACATAGAAAATTCACAAAAGCATACCTGAAGCTGAACACCTAATAGTAAATAACTTTATTGTACTACTGTACATTGACTTTTAATGCAGTGTCTGCCCCCAAGATTAGTGGCAGCAGAAAGATGCCTCCTCAAGGAGGAGGTCACCACAAGCAGGCCAAGGAAGTCATGAGACAACGTGCCCAAGGGTTGCAGAACAGTGCCTCTGATCATGAGAAACTCTTTGTGTCTACTCAGAAAGCAGTAAAAATTAAATGTTTAATCTTGAGTGGTGGGAATATATTTTAACTGTTGCATAAAATAAACACATTCAGGAAAACATTTAACAGCAGAGATAACTGGCAATTTTAACTATTTGCTACAGGGTGACCCTGCTTTGCCTGAGAAAGGACTGCACTGCCAGGCCAAATACTTCAAAGATGCAAAAGGCTATCCCAGTGTGTTTGACTGCTCTTCTCCAATTACAGTACTTTCGATTTATAGCAGCAATAGGACTGACTCTGAGCTTCAGCTCTTTTGGCTTTTGCTTAGAACAGAAGTTGGGCCTAATCCTGCATTCCTTTTGTACCCAAACCCTCCCAAGCCTTATCAGGCATTCAAAGTTCTGACTAATGTCTGTGAGTGTACTTGTTACAAAGGAATGAAGGACAGAGCCAGTTGTGAGGAAAGCTGCACCTTAGAAAAAAATACCCAGTACTTTCCTCCACCTATTTTTAAGGGAAACACACAATTTTCAAAAGCAGGATTTTAATGTCTTTATCTAAGGCCCCAAATCTACATTCCTTCTGGCTCCCAAAACTCCATGTGAATGTTAGTTTTGCTTGAATAAGGCCTGCAAGATCCATCCCCAAATCTTGCTCCTTGTTAAATTGAATGAAAAGTCTGCAAGTGACTTCAGCGGGATCAGAATAGACCCTTCAGCCACTGCATGTTGCCCAGATATTTCAGCCACCTTTTCTGCAATACAGTATTGTCTAAATCTGTTTTCCCTGACCTGTAAGACACTACAGATTGTTGTTAAAGGAAAGGGTAGATCACAACAGGAAATAATGTTGCTTTGGGAATTTTACCGTTAGTAAGTTTCTTTCCTCTTGCATTTTCTTGTAAGATCAAAGATTAAACTAAAATGATTAAGTACACAGTCAAGTATCTTTAAACCTACAGATCAAAATTATTCTCAAAATGTTCAAATACTTAAAAATATGCACTCAAGTTTACTTCTAAAAAGCATTTTCCCAACAAACTTAAGCTGATATCTAATAGTCTAAAATGCAGAGCTGTTTTTTATCCTATTGTTTTTCCACAGGCAACGTATGGGGCCACAATGTATTGAAATAATAATCCTTGCTTTCTGAAGAGAAATTGTTCTGTGTAATAATTTCTGAGGTGTGGTTTAAATTCTTGTCCTCCTCTAAGCAATTTCAGAAGTCATCTAAAATTATAATCAAACATGCTCAAACATATTTGTGGGCTTAAAAACATGGTGTGATCATGGTCGGCAAACACTGGATAGGTCAAACCGAACACTTCCTAACAGGTCAAGAGTAAAAAAAAAAAGTATAGAAAGATGAACCTCAAAAATCTATTACAGGGGTTACCTAAACTTTGCCCGGCCGAGGACCACATTGGCAATTTGCCATGAGCACAACGGCTTCATTAAGTCATGTTATACGGAAGAGACTGAGTCATCTTTAATATGGCAAGTTGGTCCATAGAGATGACAGGTGCCAATAGGCAATATGCCACCCTGGTGATTGCCATAGGGCTGGTAAGATTTAAGAGTAAGAAAATAAGTCATCGCATCCGCTTATGTAGAGCTTGTGTGAAAAAGGGTGGAAGTGAAGGCAAGGGCAAGAGGGAGATGACAGCCAGGCACATGAGCATTAGGGATATTAACATTTTTCTCAGATGAAGGTCAGCCTCAGGGCACATGACCAGCTGCCATCACCACCTGTTACCTGTGCAGGCCTCCCCTAAGGCTGCCCTTGGGAGATCTGCCATGGACATGAAGGAAAGTGGGATTGGTCCCCTGGCCCATGGGCTGCGCTTCGGCCACCCCTGACCTATTAGAAAATGTTGATATTTTTCCCCACTACAACTCACAGAGTGCAAAAACAGCAAGCGTCAAAGTTTGAAACCCAGGCCTTCCCACCCATGCCAGGCCTGGTCTCCCTGGGCAGCTCCCCTGCCCACTCTGCCTTCCATCACCTGCTCCTCTGAGCAGAGGCGACCGCATTACACGGCCAGGTCGTCTGACCTGGCTCTGCAGCTGCTCGACTTACTGGCCCTGCTCAAGCGCCGTGTGTCTACAAACAGCGGTGGCTCGTGCATCTCCACGGTGGTGCAGGCAGCTGAGATGGGCCGTTCCTCTGACAGCTCCTCCTCACCCTCCACATCCCACTTGCTGCCACTTGCCCCACTCAGGCTGGCGCTGCTGCCGCTGTTGGCCGCAGCAACAGGTGGCCCAGCTGGGGGTGGGAGTAGCTGCTCCAGTGGCTCTTCCTGCTCAGGAAGGGGATGCCAGACACTGCTGGGGGTAGAGGAGCCTGCCGAGCTGGAGGGCACCTTCCCCTGCTGCTCAGCTGCCATGTTGACCCAGTTCTGCTCAGCTGCCAGGGCATGGCTGTTGCTGTTGAAGTAGTTGATGACGGCTGGCGTGGGTGTAGGGATGGGGGTCGGGATGGTGACAGGAGTGGAGATGGGTGTGGGAGTCACAGCACGGTGCCTCTCCTCAGGAACTGGTGGAGCAACAGGGTAGCTGGCCACAGAGGCCATGGTGGAGGGGGGCCGTGGTCTTGGAGCAGCCGCAGCATAGTATGGGGCCATGGTCACCGGGGCCAGCAGTGGTGTGACAGCACGGGTGTCAGGCAGAACAGGGGGGGGCACAGCAGTCGTTACCACCACTGGTGGTGCTGGTGGTGGCAGAGCAACAGGTTTGGGCTCCCCTGTTACCATGACTGGTGTCATCGTTGCAACAGGCATCTCAAGGCTGTACCGGCTTGTCATGCCCTGCTTAAGCTTCTTCCACCCCAAGTGATATATCTCAAGCATGTTCAGCAGCAGGGAGACAGAGGCCACCACCAACATGAAGATGATGAAGATGGTCTTCTCAGTGGGCCTTGAGATGAAGCAGTCCACAGTGTGTGGGCAAGGTGAGCGGCTGCATTGGTAGACTGGCTTTAGCTCGAAGCCATATAGGAAGTACTGGCCCACAATGAAGCCCACCTCAAACAGTGTCTTGAAAATGATGTTGAAGACATAGGTACGGAGCAGGGCACCCCCCATACGGATTCTACCACGTTCATCTCGGATCGGGAGCCTTTCCTTCCCCTTTTTGCCAAGAGGATCCCTGATGTTATTGCTGCCTCCTCCACCACCACTGCCAGATGCTGCTGCTCCTGGGTAGTTGCTGTCTTTGAAGCTTCCCTTCTTTTTCAGCTCCTCCTTCTCTTTCCTCTTCTCCTCCATGCGTACAATGTGCAGCACATGGCCCAAGTAGATGAGAGTTGGAGTGGAGACAAAAATTATCTGCAGCACCCAGAAGCGGATGTGAGAAATGGGGAAGGCTTTGTCATAGCAAACATTTTCACAACCAGGTTGCTGAGTGTTGCATGTAAAGTCTGACTGCTCGTCTCCCCAGACCTCCTCAGCAGCGGCCCCCAGCACCAGTATCCTGAAGATAAACAGTACCGTCAACCAAACCTTGCCAATAACCGTGGAGTGCTCCTGCGCATTCTCTAACAGTCTCCCCAGAAAGCTCCAGTCACCCATTGTCTCAGATTTCTAACCTACAATAAGAACATTAGAGCAATTAGAGCAATGTTAAAAAAAAATCTTATAACTATACGATGCCAGGGCAGAACAGATTAAGGGCAGAACTTCAGGGGAACTTCAGCAACTGTGCATAGATTTTCATGGAAAAATAAAATTATATCCTATGACCTCATTCTATGATAAACAACTGGTATATATTCTCAGCAGTTTCCACCAATTCATGTTTGATGGGCTTCCCATGTCCAGTTCTAGGCAGTGACATAACTTCTGATTTGGAAGGGCTTAAAGTACAAGATTATTTTAGAGATCAGATTCCTCGCAAGCTGTCCTCATTGAAAACAAGCTGTTATCTGCTGGTATCACTTCTGTTCCCCTTGGCCTGTTCCTAACTAGAATATATGTAAGAATATTGGAATATATGCAAGAAGTACATTTCATTCTCCTAATGAACACACTTCTATACTTTATATGTCAACCTTCAACTGAAAGCAAAACACAAAACTTTACTTTCAGCTGACTTCAATACTTTCAGAAATACTTACATCTCAATTATAGTTCAGGTGTAACAATTTGCATGCAAAAAGCCACTATTGGAAAAGACTGATTATCCTCGTTTTAAAATCTCAGAATATTTTATAAATATAACTGAATTCCACTTTACTCTTTTTATTTTTATACTTCTTGTCTAAATACCAAAAGCATTCAACATTACCAGTAGGAATTTACCACAGAGAAAATGTACTGTTCTCAGTATTATATTTACTGTGATTTCCAACAATGATGACACTGTTTTTCCAAGGGAAGCATTTCCAAAGTCTGCACTGATCTTCTTTCAGGCTTTTAGTTAAGCTAATTGAAGAAATTAAAATTACTTCAACTACTTATTTTATAACTTGATTTTACTATAAGGCAATGAAATACCTCTAACTGCAGAATAATACACTTTCACACAAAAAGCAACAACACACCCATTAGTATTTTACATTTTTGTAAATCCTGGAATACTAATTAATTTTTTGTCCCCACAAAGTTAATTCAACAAAAACTCTTCCTAAAATAAAGAGATCTTTGATAGGCTGCAAAACCATGTTCCGTTTAATATAACTGAATTCTTTTTCCAGCATAGCACAATAAACCACAAATGACAATATTAACAATGAAATACCAATTTTGTGTAGTAACGTTCCTGGTCCTAAAACAATTTTTAATCTTTTTTTTAAAATATATTCAGATTTTTTTAAAGGAGTGTACTTTTCCCCCCCTCTTAAAATAGTAACCTAAACCTGAATAAATTTTGTTAGAATACTTTATTTTTATAATTCTAATTTAATACGTTTATATGGTTTTAAAATTTAATCCTCAATCTTAATTTTATGAGGTTTACAATATATTGGATGGTGAAGTAATTTTAACCCTGAGAAGTATTAATCTTTCAAGGAATAAGGAACTAATTTTGTATCTTTTTTGAAGATAGATTTTTTTTTAATATATGCTCAAGTTTACTTCCATCTTTGGACAGAACTAGACTGTTGTTTGGGAATGTTCTCATTTTGACTAGTAAAGATTGTTATGTAGGAACAGCAGAATGAATAATGTGATATTTGATGGATTAAAGAAGTTTAGCCTAACCCTAAATGAAGTATTTAATTTCTCTGCTATTCTTTGCATTATTCTGTGCCTCTCAGTTCAGTTCTCCCTGCCTCGCTCTTTGTTTTCTATCCAAATCAAGCTAAATAGGCAGTTCAGATAATAAGTAGTCAATGGTTACGGTTAGTTCTTTTGTTACTAATATTTGTAACAGAAAGTGTATTAATCAGCAAAAGTTAGCCCATTAAATCTTCTTTAATTCATTAATTATGGTACATTTTCAGCATGCGTGCCATTACCCTTGCTTCCAACGGCACAGATGCCGCACGCTGTTCTTCATAAAGGCAGACACTACCTTCTATTGTTTAAAAGAAATTAAGCTGATCTGCCCTCATGAAAAATTATAACCCCTGCACTGTAAGGTGAACAGAGGTAGCAATCTTTTCTTTTTTCCCTGTAGGCACACTGAGATCAATAGGCAATGTTGACTACAATGAAAGTAGGATTTTTGGTGCTTTTCTGAAGAATTATCCAGTGATTAGTGGAAGAAGAAAAATAACAACTTGTAAAAAGTAAAGGAAAGATGACAAATAATACCATCTAATTTATTCTCAATCATTCTCCATTCATTAATACTACTGAAGATGGTTTTCTCTTTCTACTACAGGCCAACAATGCTCACGCTGGGATAATTCAGGACACCAAAGACGTGACACGATGCATTTCTCAAAGGATACACTTTAAAAAAGCTATTCTAATGCTTACATTAATTAAAATATTTATTTTTCTGTATCAGAGTCTGAAAATTCATCCTGCACACAAAGAAAAAAGTGTTTAAGCCGTGAGCAGATACTTCACAGCATCTTAACCGTACAGAAGTGAAAACCTCAGTGTACATCTTAGTATGAACTGCAGCAATTGTTGCCTTCACTACAAATGTGTATTACCCATAATACATAAATACGGGAAGGACATAATTTCCAAGGGCAATGCAAAGATTCATACCTCCACTGGCTGGAGGGTTCTCAGAAATCCAGGTCTTGTATCTTTCTTCAGTGTTAATACATTCTCCAGTGAGCAATTCTTAAAGCCAGCGTAACTCATCCAAAAATCACATCAACAATTTTAAAGGGGTGCCTTGATACAAATAATGATTAAATGACTTCAAACAAAACCAGAGGGCTCAGAGAGCTCACAGAATATTTGAGTTGTCACCATTAAGCTCAACAATAAAATACCTAAATCTAAATTTGAACAGCCACAACTCAGTATTTTAGCTAGAACAATTCCAAGCTTGCTTTTGTAGTGTTACATAAACTTCAGCTGTACCGTACTACTTTAAGCGCTGCTGAAATACAGAGCTAGGCAACTGTTAAGCCCTAATCTTACAAATGGATTGTGAAGGGAGACAATTTTTCTTTCTGTGCTTGGAAAAAATGCAGATTAAGAAATGAAACATCTTCATCTGTATTTCATTACATTCATGCAGAAATACCCGCTAGGGAATGACAGAGAATCTGCCTCAGAAAGCAATCCAATTCAATGGTTTGAAAAGCAAGGACTTCATTAGCCTTGTGATCATTTAATAACAACTGGGAGTGGTATATTGTTTGTGTCACTTAGAAAATCATTCCTCTGAGACAAATATTGAAAAATGGGCAGTTCATAAAAACTGGCATGGCATTCTGTTTAAGAATCAATGTTGTGCCATTAATTACTAAGTTTAGTACATGCACAAATACACTTTGTGGATGGTGTGTGTGTGTGTTTGGGTGTGTGTGGCAAAGAGAACAAGCAAGTGAGAGAGTAAATTTTAAAAGCTGTGATGTCATATATATCCCTCTACAGGAGAGAAATAATTCTCATCTGGCATCTATAAACTTGCCAGTTATTATTTCTATTTCTGATTACATCACCAAAGAGGTTCATCACTATGTATAAAGTGTGTGAAATACAATATTTAGTTATTTATAATTTTCATAGAAGCATAGAATAGTTTTAATTTTAGCCATATGTACATGTTTCTGTATTTATATGCATACATACACACACATAAATAACTACACAGCTATGTTATATACATTACCAGATTATGACACCTGGTGTATTTATGATTTTATTATACTGGTGAATCTAAAATATGTCCCTTAGCAATTTCTTAGAAACCTAACATGTCTTTGTCTGAATAAGATTTCTTAAATTCAGTCTATGTTTTCTTTCATTTCTTGTGACAATCTAAAATCTTGGGATTTTGGTTTTATCTTCAGAATTATCTAGATTTTACAAACTAATATGAGAAAAAAAAATGCTGTTAAAAAGACAACAACTTGCAATATTTCCTTTGTTTTTACACTAAACAATCAGGCATCTCCATTACTACCAGGGTTTTAACTCTGCCAGTTTAAATCCAATAAAAGTAGTCACCCTGCACAAAGTCTGCAGTGTGACCATGTCATTCCAGACAAACTGGCAGATGTGGAGGGACAGAATGAGCTACTATCATTTCCAGTGAAACCTAATGGTATTTGGACATGTACATATATATGAAACAAAATGGCTGTGGTTTCATAATTTGCTTTATAAACTTGTTCAGTTGAGGACTTGAAAAAATACCTTTCTTCTTGCTCACAGTGTCATACTTTCAGACATATCTATTATCACTTTCACTGTATTTTAAACACTTGTTAAAAAATAATCCCTTAGATTATCTTGTTATTACCTTAAACTTACTTTACTGCTATGGAGCCTCTTCCTTAAATCCCAGGCAAAACTTCTCTTGACTTCTTCTTGACTTCACTTGACCTCTGAGTGAAAGTTTGGCCTGAATAAAGGAAAAGCGCAAGGAGCGCAGGACTGAGCCCAGGAGAGCTACACCCCACCTGTTAACCTGCTCTGTTCTCTGGCATAACAAATGCTTGCTCTGATTCGCTACTCACAGGAGAAAAAACAGGAACAGAAAGTAACCCCTTTTCTCCCCCAGAATACTCAAATGCCATCGTAGAGCTCTACATTGGAATTAAAAGACAGTGACTTACCAATAAAACTGGGAAAGGTGTGAAGGGTGTGGAGCTACCAGGGCACTACGGAATAGCCGTCAAACACAAGGGCAACAGTCCCTACATCCCGAGTGAGCGAGGCATGAATGAGACAGATCTGTCAGGTGCCCACATACGATCAGCCGCATGGATCTAAAAACTGCACAGTAAGGAATGTCCCGCCCCCCGCCCCAGACATACAAAGGAAAGACAAGCCTTTCTGGAGTTCAAAGACCCAAGACCCTTTTTCACTGCAGAGAAGCAGTTACCCAAACAGACAGGTATCAGTCTGAGGGGACTTCAAGCATGTTACTGTAACTGCAAAGGAGATGGTCATATACACCCCATTCAAACTTTTTAAAGTACATTTTTGTCTTATGGAAGCCATTTAAATCTTTTTCTAGTTTAATTCTAAAATGTTCCAATAGGATTTTCCCTTTTCCCTTTAAATTTCCCTTAAAGGGTAACTGTAGTAGCTCTGGCTATTCAGTCCAACTCCTTCCTATCTATGTCAGTGTCTTAAGACCTATCATGCACTCAGGATTCCTAATGACATCCTAGGCTTATGTGATTTCTTCAGTGAGTCAGGGATGAACCCAAATACTTTTCTGATACTCATTTTGCCTACAGAAAACAAAAACAACAAATGAAACAACTCTTCTTGCTTATAACATTTGCCTAATCAAGCTAGATATCTTCCAAAGAATTCCAAAGAATATTTATTCATCTCAAATACTTTTCATCCCTTGTGAGTTCTAAGTGAACAAGTGAGTAACTGGCATGTTTTTGGTAAGTCTCAGACCAGATATGTGACCAGAGTGAGGTAAAAGCCAAATCAACGCAGGGAGGCCACCTAGCTATTTTCCCCCGAACGTGTTTGTATGGGCCAGGTAACTCAGAGCTCACCTCAAGAAACCCCAGAACCATCTTGGGTTACACTTGTGAACTCTGTCATTCTGTGTAGCACCACTTAAAACGGTGAAAGCAATTCTGGCTCTGCTTTATATTTAGGATTTAACTTTACTCCCAGTGTAAAACTGGCTTGAAACGCACATCAGTGTTCAAATGTTAGTGGTAACCCTTACGGAAGAAATTACACGGCCCTACACACGCACACTTGGGTGGGCAACGGCCGCGACAATCCCGGGCACAAACGATATGTGGTGCTTCCCACTCCACTGCATTTTCAGAGGTTTTTTTGTGAGGTTTGGACGCTTCTCCCCGCCACGCGGGGCACAATTACCTGCAGGCGGTTCCCTCGGTGGGGCAGAACCGCGGCCGCTCGTACCACGGTCCCTCACGGAGGGACCCGGAGGCAGTACCTTCCAGTACTCCTCAGCACGATGCGCACGTCTCGGCCTCGCCCTGCCCTTCCCTGGCGCCCAGCCCAGGGCCGAGGGGCACGGCAAACGGGCCGAGGCCCCGGGCGGGCCCCCGCCTCCCGCCCC